>JAAAKG020136879.1:0-13065 GCA_010014905.2 Druon quercuslanigerum
TTGTTTTTTGGTAGAAAATAAATCTTGTATAAAAATTTCACTTTTGTATTGAAAATTGAAATATTTAGTTAAAAATTAATTTTTTATTGAAAGTTTTGGATTAAAAATTGAAGTATTTAAGAAAATCAAATTTTTTGTTTCGAACTTTAACTGTTGTATTTCTTTTTTTTATTTCTTTAAAATTTATCTTCTTACTTGAGAAATTTTTTTATAGAATATTTAACTATTTCTTAACAATTCGACGCAATCTTTTAAACTTGTAAAATATTTGTATCACATCAAGACTTCTGAAATTTTTACATATAATTCTAACTGACGCAAATTTTTCTTAAAATTTTGAAGTCTTAAAAAATTAAAAAATTGCCGAAGATATTTTGGATTTTTTCTCACAATGTTTAGAAATTTTTTTCAATTGTCTCTAAATATTTATTTTTAAAAACGAAAATCCTTTCAAATTTTCATATATATATCAACATGAGAGAAGAGTGATGTGCCAAACTCGTACTTAAAACAACTAAGGAATATTTAGCAATATTTAAAAATCAGACCATTTTTTATTAATTATTAATTTTAAAGTGAGGTCCTGTTACGGAGTGTCTGTTAGAAGCCTCTTCAATCGCTCATCCCGGCAGCTAGGTTCCTGTCTTCGTGCACAGTCAAACATACGTTAATAAATTGTAATAAGTATACTTACATTAAGGTTTTTATTTCGCTCAAAAGTTTTAAATATTAACAAGACAGGTTCTCACGATATAATGTACATTGTACCAGAAAAATGTTAATTTTGGAAAACTGTCGCAAAACATTATCGGGTATTTGAAAAGGCATTGATTTTACATATAAAAAAAAATCTAGTTTCATCCAGTCAAAACTATAACAATGTTAGAAGTAAATTTCTTAAGCATAGAAGACATAAATGTAATACAGTGGAACCCTGAATTTAGGATCGGTTTGGGGCTGTCGGTGGGCGGAGTCGACCCAGCTTGAAGCTGACGCCGCATGTAAATGCCATTGTTTCGCCACAACTGAGTGTAAGCACCGCACACCTCCTTACAGCCCCCCCCCCCGCAATTCCTCACACAGTCAATTTTCAGAATGTCTAAATCCGAGAGGTCTGAATCCCGCGTTTACTCTATTTACACTTTCTCAGATGGAGGCGCTAAAGATCGATGTAATTTTGTAACAGCAGTTTGCACTATCTGTCTAAGCGTGTCGTCCTCTTTACTAGTTACTTCGAGGTTTATCAAATCGATGTGCGCCTTCTTCCCATCTACTGTTACATACAATTTTTCACCTTTAAATATTTTAGGCACAGAATCTTCGCCAAACATTTCTTGAAGTAATTCGATGAGACATTCCTTGAAGTGCATTCTGTCCATTTTCGTTGGCGCAGGAAGAGTTTTTGGAAGGTGTTCCATCATTTCAGTTTGCAGTAAGGCAGTAAGTACAGAATCTGCGTACATATCATTGACAGGTGTTGCAATCCACTCCAAAGTGACTATTTTCCCCTCGATTGTAACATCAATACTCTTAAAGACCCGTAGCTTCTTGTCATCGAGAAGCTCCAGGTTCCCAGATATCTGAGCAAGCAAATGCCTCAGCAGTGGCAAGGAAGCAGAGAAGTGAACGCTTTGTCTCTGTATAACTTGGCTCATACTCATGTCAGTATACTTGGACAAGTCGCAGGGAGCTAACATGTGATAATTAAAGTTTCTCTTTACCAATACACCAGACAACTTCTGCCCTGCCTTGGGAGTCTCCATGGCTAATGTTCCCATAACTTTGGCAGTTTTTTCGCCTCGGAAGTATAACTCGACAGCCACAGTGTTTCTAGGATTGTGAATCTCCATAACTGTACTTGGATCATCTTCATATTCCCGTTGTAGTGCAGCTTTCAATCGTCCCATTTCATTTTGTTCACCATGCACTAGAATGACATGTGGTGGTTTTAGAATTCGTACAAACTCCGAAGTTTGCTGGTAATCGGTGTGCGCTGAGAATGAAATGTAATCCACTGACATCTTCAAAGGCAACTTTTGTCCGGACATTGTAGTAATTTCCTCAGGCTCAGACAGGATAGTTTTAGCCAAAGTACCTTCGACACAATAACCAGCAATGATAACCCCATTCTTGGAGTCCGTGCACCACGACTCGAAGAGTTCACGCGAAAGTCCACTCTGCATCATTCCAGGCGATGCCATTACTACACAAGGACCAATGTCATCAAAGTGATCTATGCCTTTTAAATTGGATATGTGTTTAAATACAAACGGATTGTTTATAGCGATCTGTCTGCGAATCTTGTCATTCATTGCATTCACGTAGGTTTGATACACCGCCATACATTTTTTTGCTAGAGAAGAAGCATAGTAGATGGGTATTTCTTGTAGCTCAGGATGCTGACTCCAGTATTCATCCAAAATAAGTAATAATTCCTGCGCTCTGCCAAGAGCAAATACGGGTATCAAACACCGACCACCCCTCGTGACAATCTCATTCACTAAGTTAGTAAATCTTCCTTCGCGATCTTCACGCTTCTCATGAATGTGTGTTCCATAAGTAGATTCTGTTATTAAAACGTCTGGGTGAACATTCGGAATCTCAGCAGCCATCAAATGCCTATCCTCTTGACGACTAAAATCTCCAGTATAAAGAATTTTTACTCCAGCTATTTCAATCATGAACATAGCGGCGCCCAGAACATGACCTGCATTGTACGCCCAAAATTTGATTCCAAATACATCTTTCTCTTCGTGAAAATTGATTGTTTCTATTTTATCCATGCTCGCTTCTAAATCTGACTCTGTGTACAACATCTGCTCGGTAGCTATATTGCTCACCTAAAAATAAAGTACATTAATTATTTAAATCTAGTATCATAATCATTATTTAATTTAATATATTTCGTCCGCCAACCATAAGATAATAGGAAAAAAAAAGTTTTTACGTCGGTGTCTGTCTTTCCGGCGTCGTAGCCATTGTTGTCGTTGTCCGTATACTGGATAACTTTAAAAAAGTCTTGTCGGTTGGATTGTGAGTTGACACACAGTTTGAGGGACCAAAAAGAAAGATCGAGTTCGTTAACCAGCCATTTTTAATAAAAATTCAAAAAGTTAGAGCTTGTTCAAACAACTTTTTTCACAATTTTAAAATCCTATAGTAAGCCATTTATAGTACACAAAAAGACGAACAATTTACAAAATTATCTTAATAACTTTTTGAATTTTTTTTTTTTAAATCTAAAATTCAAATTTTGATAGCAAAACAACTAATTAAAAAGTAATAACTATATTTTGTGGTCAAATCATTCGTCCGAAGCACGAGATATGGGATGAAAATGTTTTAGCTGAAGCCGTAAGAGCTTTAGATGTTTTGAGGTTTAATTTGACGAGTTTTTGGATGTTTTGAGCCTAAATTTGAAAAGGTCCGTGCACGAATGTGGGACAAATACAAAGATCGAGCGCGGGGCGAGAGGTAAATACATAATCAAACGCGAAGCGCAAGAATCAACAGTCGCGCGCGCTAGGCGCGCTCAAACTTGCTAACGGAGCGAACCGCATGCTCCTAGTTGACGGCGAGGGCGTATGTTACAAGATAATGGGCTTACCACGGTTTTCTTGAAATATCTGAAGAGATTTTTTATTCACCTGTAGTTGGCGGCAAATTTGAATCATGAATAAACCAGCATTTAAAAACCTTTCGCAGCTCTCCCAGATATTCCACGAAAATTGAAGCGAACCCCACTACAATTTAGCAGAAAAAGTGGAAAAAAATGTCCGTCACACAGTTTAATCTTCTTACTACTACTTAATGCATATGATCAACAATTCCTGGCTGAACCATTGCTCACTCTAATGTACAGTTAACGAAATATGAAAATTTTTAATACAGCCATCAGGTAGATTCCTATTTGGTGTTATAAATAACTTCAATAAATAAAAAGAAAATATTGGTAGTTTAACTACTTTCAAGGGCAGAACAATTCTCAAATTCATATTATTCTATGAAATTGGAAAGAAATGAACCGTATGTTTAGTCGACTGGAAAAGAGTGATGTGACACGATGACGATGACCCTGTAATATTAATTGAAATTGCGTGACTACGAATATGAACTCAGTAGAAACTAAAGATAAGTCACCCAAAAATAACACAGAAAACTCTCTCGTGCATCGAGACCAGTTGCGTACTGAATACTGACTAATACTGACTAATACTGATTATTAGAAAAAACAACTACAAGTACATTAGCGCCTCTGCAGACCATTTCGAGTAGCTGCGTCTAAACTTACACCACCTCACGTATATTCATTCTCACGCACACAAGCGCAACTCGTTGAGCCTCATGTCGATCTAGGGAATAAATGAGACGGGCGCCGGACGTATGTGACCTGCAGAGAGAATGTCAGCTTTTGTTAATTTCATTTTCTTTTCATAAAATAATGTAATTAAGTTTCAAAGGGTGACAAGGTAAATTAAACCTTACAGGGTTATTACAATTGCAAAAGAGGAAAGTGCTTCACAGGTTATTAGTGTTTACTGAGACGATATAAACAATTTTCATGCTAATTTCAGGCCTCTGTTGCTGTCTCCGGATTCTGAACTATATAAATAGAGATTTTAGGAACGTTAAGCTCCGGCCAATTGCCAGTATGTTTGCCAATGTCAAAGTAAAAGTCTAACTTTTGTTTCGCCCATCGGGGCCAGGGTACGTCGGCGTCAGGTGCCCCTGACCGGCCTACCTGCGGCAAACCCAGCCCGTCCTCTCCTCGCAGCCGACTCGATCGGCGGCCGACAGGTTCCCCTGTGACCGCCCATCGAGGCCGGCGGGACAACACATAGGTAGGGAAACGGAACGTTACAAAGTATTAGAGCGAGAAAGAGTGCATGGAAATTTGGCACGAAGCTGAGGTAGGGAAAGGTAGGGCAGTTGGCGAGAAAGTGTTTGATGGATGTAGAAGAGAGGGGAGGGAGGGCGATAGAATTAACGAGATGGGAAGAAGAAAGGAGGGAGTTCTTGAATGCTAGAGATATAGCAGACGGGACTAGAATAAACTATGAAGAATTGGAAAAAAAGGACAAGGAAAGACAATTAATACAATGATGGGGGATGACTGAGGAATCCAAATACAATAAATGGTATAAGATGATAAAAAAGGAAGGGTTACCAAAGTATTGAAAAAGGGAATGGGGAGAGAGAAGGCGGACCAGAATAGCAAGATATAGATTGGGAAACGAGGTAAGAGAGGGAATGTATTGGCATAAGAAAGATAACAGAAAGTGTAAAATATGTGAATGGGAGGAGGAAACATGGGGGCATATATGGGTACTGTGTTGGAGAGGAATGGAAGATAAAGGAAGCTGGCAAGAGAACGTGGTTAAGATTTTAGGGGAGGATGGATTAGAAGAAGAATGGATGAAGGAGTTAGAGGGTGCTAGAGGAGCGAATAAAAGTGAATGAAAGAATGCATATGAAAAAATGGGAAAGTTGAGGAAAAAAAGTGAAAGAATAAGGAAACGGAAGTCGCTTAGATTAGAAGCGTAAAGATTGTAAGTAATGGATATGTAATAGCATAAGTAAACTAAGATGCGATTGCGTTCTCATTATCTCTCTCTCTCTCTCTCGCTGGCACTTGCACTCTCGCTATCGATCGTTACTCGCTTACTCGTTTACTATCGCTTACTCGTTTACTAACAAGTCCCAAATTGCGCTATCATAGGAAATAGAGATAAGGGACTAGATATAAGGCTTTATATAAATAGTAAGGAATGAAAGTCATGTAAACCCTTAAGGGACACATTATGAATAAAGAACTAATAATTTTTTACCGAAAATAAAAATAAAAAAATAAAAAAATCAATTTTAAAAAAACAAAAAAAAAAAGAATTTTTAACAAAATAGATACATTTTCCACGAAAAATGCTTAATGATCAATTTAGGAAATAAATTTACAAAAAAAACTATTTCAACAAAACAGTTTAATTTCAACAAAATACATGAACTTTGAACCATACAGTTAAATTTTCTGCTAAAAAGATAATTTTTTAACGGGAAAAGGAATGCTTAATCTTTATCTAGAAAATTATTTTTAACCGAAAGAAAAGAAGTTTTACCAAATAGATGCATTTTCAACCAAAGAAATGAATTCTTAATTAACATAGATGAATTTTTAGACAAGAATAAATTTAATAACGTGGTTATTCTTTATGAATAGAAAAATAATTTGGTCATACGGTCATAATATAATAAAAACAAGGGATTCTGATGTTCACGAATCATTATGTATTTGTCAAAAAATTGTCTTCTTACTATAAAACTGTTTTTTGTACATTTAAAAAGAAAACTATAACAAAAATAATTTATTTATTACCGGTAGTGACAAATTGTATCCATAAGAAATTTCAAAATCCGATTTCGTCAACTTATTCAATTTTGGAATGAAACATTATGTACGTCTAACGTACTGTGTAGTCGAACATCTGCCCAAAACAAAACACAGTATATGTTTTTAAAAATGTAGTTTCTATAAGTTTGAGACCTCAGTACGATTTCTGAGGATTCAATTTCTTTTCAATAGTAATTTTATGAATGATTGCTTTTTAATACAAAGATTTGTGTGCACAATTTGTTTTAAAAAAGCCAAACTTAAATGTTTCACTCCAAAATTGACTAAGTTGACGAAATAGTTATATAGTGTTATATAGTTATATAGTGTTTTTTTAATGTACAAAAAACAATACAATGTTCAATTTTCAACTTTAGAAATAAACTTTAATCTAAAAAAATAACTATTCAACAAGAAATAGAAACTGGTGTAAACCGGTAAGTATATTATAAGTCATTATTCTATCGACAAAAAACTATTTCACTACACTAGTTGATAACATAACATTAGAACTCGACGAATTTTAATGTTTATTAAAAAAAAAAGGTTCTCGTTGTTCATCTTCAATACGAACTGAATTATAAATAGAACTGATTTGTAGAAAATTCAACTGTTTTGATAAAACACCTCTATTTTTCATAATAATTCAATAAATTTGTTTATATTTTTTTATTTGTTAACTTAAAATACTTTTTGGTTATAAATTTTTTTGGGACTTAAAATTTAACTATTTCATGTTTTGATAAAAATGTATCCTTTTTAGTTGAAAATTCAACTACAGTGAAACTTCTATAATTCGAACCGCCGATAATTCGAATTTTCGATAATGCGAAGTTTTTTGTCGGTCTGTGCCAAAACTCCTATACTTTCAATGTTAAAAATATTCAAATTCGAATTTCGATCATTTAAAGTTTTCGTTAATTCGGGTAAAAATTGATGTCCCGAGAGAGTTTATAGTTTCGATAATTCAAAGTATAAGAGCTTTCATTTGCTTCAGGCATAATCCGGCAACCATGAGCAGATGCAGAGAATGTGTAATTGTTTTGAGAAAACCGATTAAGGGCCGATTTCACCAACTCTGATTAAATCCATGAATAACTAATCATGATTATTTTCTAATCAATGATTAAATGTGCGTTAACCAGCGATGCGTGCTACTAAGCATTTTAACCTCTGGTTAGCTAATAGTATACTCTGTTCGCAATAAAGTCTAGTTTCTACGACTTTCTGTTGTAACGGCGACTCTGGTTGGTTAAAACGAAATTCTTCCTTAACACTCGATGCCATATTATTTAGGGGCCACCTTCTGATAAGACGCCCAAAGTTTAAATTTACGTGTGGTTAAAGTGCAATAGAAGAGAAGTGGAAATTGTGTTGTTTACAAAATAAAATAAAAGTGGTGAATATTATGGCGGACAAAGTAGAAGATGTGAGTACAAAATAATCATATATTTTTTTGAACAAGCGAGTCTTTTTTTGAATTGTTGGGTTTATCTAATCTTAAATTGGACGCAATGCAAACGTCAACTAGGCTTTTTTTAATGATCACTCAATTCACTCTTTTTCTGAGTATTCGAGGTCTTCTCTGAACGTGGTAACACATTTCATCAACATCATCATCAGATGAAAATAAAATATCATCGTAAAACAGAGCCATATTTTCTTCCTGTATACTGCACTCACTGCACTTGAACTTCAATTTCGAGGTTATGTTATTTTAATCACTGATGAAACGCCATAACCAGCAATTATTGGGTGGTCAAGTGAACCGATGATTATCTTCGCTTAATTATAATTAAAAGAATGATGGAACGCAAAGTATAGATTAAATAAGGCTAATCAATGATTAACGATTTAATCAGAGTTGGTGAAATAGGCCCTAAGTGCAATAGCTTGTCTAGTAATTTCTCGATCTTTTCTGCTTGTTCTATTGATAATCTCTCGAGTATTTTTGGAAGGTGCCGAAACTTTGTACCCCGTACAAAGGGAACGGACTTGGAAAAATTGTTTGCTGCTTCATATGCTAGGCGTATTAACGCTCCCACTTAAAATTATTCTATTCTAGATCTGGGTTCGACTTGGCTAAATTATAGACCTAGTGGAAGTACATTAATTCAATAAACCATAGGTTCATTTATCAACCGTTTGTCAATATACAGGAGCCTGAAGTTTTCACTTTTTCACGCGTTTCTTTAACTTCACGTAAGTGTACATTCTTTTAGAATGATCCGATTGGACTTTTATTATAGTGCTTTGGAACGCTTTTTTCATATACTTAAGACTATTATAACGACATATATAGTTTTTTAATATTTTTTTAAATCAAAATTAAAATTGATTTTTTGAGAAAAAAAACATATTTCAAAAAATAGCTTTTTTTATACTTTTTGAAATCATGTAGAATAAAAAGTGGGCCGGAAACGTCTTCTTGGTAAAATATAAAATTTTACTCTCATTATGAATAAAATAAACGGTGTGAGATGAAATATATAATGTAATTGATATATTTCTGCACAAAAGTTTAGCGTGATACCTTCAAGCGTAAAAATTTGAATTTGACCCAGAAAACATTGCTGGCCGTTTTTTATTCTACATAATTGTAAAGAGTATATAAAAAGGTTTTTTTAATAAAATTTTTTTAAATATGGTTTTTTTCAAAAAATCAATTTCAATTTTTATTTTCAAATAAATAACATAATAAATATATCGTTTTAATAGTCTTAGAGTACATGAAAAGAGCTTTCCAAAACACTATAATAAAATTTCAATCGGATCATTCTAAAAGAAGTAAAAAAGTGCGTAAAAAAGTGAAAACTTCAGGACCCTGTACATTGGTCTACTAGGACTATAATTCAGCAAAGTTTCAACCCGATCTCAAAAAAATAATTGTAGGTTGGAACACTTGACTTATGCTGCCCATATATAGTAGGAACTAAGGTTGTAACACACTCAGTCTAAGTTTTCCATGTGAATTCTAAAACTGACAATTTTGCGTACAATATGGAGAGGAAAAATTATAAAAAGTTAAATTTTACGTAAAAAAATAAAAATTATTCGCTATTTTATTATTAATTAGAATTATTATTATTATAAACTTAAATTATTATTGATAATTTTTTATTCACTAAGGTAACGCCTGAAAACTAAATTATTCGATAATTCGAATTTTTTCCACGGCCCATTCCACTTAGAATTATGGAAGTGTCACTGTATGTGGTTCAAAATACATCCTTATTGGTCGAAAATTAGTCTTCTTGTTTAAAAATTCATTGATTTTGGTTAAAAATTAATTTCTTTGGTTGTGAATTCATAAGTTTTGTTGAAAACTCATTTTATTCTTGTCAAAAACTATTATTTTGTCAAAACTTCGTATCTTTGACAAATAATCATATTTTTACTGAAAATGTAACGATTTCATTCTTGGTTAAAACATTTTATTTTTTTTTTTAAGTTGAAAATCCTCTATGTGGTTGAAAATTCATGTATTTTGTTGAATATGCGTATTTTTTGGAAAAAAACATTCTTTATGCATGTAAATTCATTTCTTTGGTTGAAAATGTAACAAATTTTTTCTAAATTTGAACATTTTTACAATTATTTTTGTCAACTGAAAATGTAACTGTTCCATTTTTTGTTAAATGTAATCTTTTCTAGTTTAAAGTTAATATCTTTTCGTCTCTTCTTATACAAATTAATTTTTTCAACTGAAAACTTAAGTAGAAACTACAATTATGAGCTAGAAAATGTTTTTTTAGTTAATTATTCGTCTTTTTGCTAGAAAATTTTTCTTCTTTTAAAACTGATATTTTAGATAGAAATTCATGATGTGCTTGTTAAAAATTTAATAATTTATTCCAATTTCTTTATTTTATTCGAAATTATTTTTGTTCAACTGAAAATTAAACTATTTTATTCACATTTGAGATTATCCTTTTCATTTAATCATTCTAGTTTTTTGTTGTTAAAAACTTATTTTTAATAAATATTTAACTATTCCATTTTTTTAAATTTGTCTTTTGGTTAAAAATAATTTATTTCATGACAATTGAATTTATTTATTAAAAAAATGAATACACTGTAAAAAAAAATTTGGTGATATTTACAATCAGCTAGCCATTATACGTGCAGTGTTTTCAAATTACAATATGTAACCTGATTAATTTACGATACTACAGCACCTATTTGCAATATATTGTGAGTTCACTTCAGGGAAAAATGTAAAAATAAAACGAAGCTTGTTCAATTTGCAGTCGACTGTACAATTACTATGTCCGATTATGGAAATTATTCCATCGGCGTGAGACATAGTAACTTTACGTAAGGTGATAAGTCTACGAAAGTTATGTAAATTTTTACGTGTGCTTTTCTATCATGAGGGAGTAAAACAGGAACACGAAGCACTATAAGAAGCACGCTATGTATTTCGCCTGGCGCTAGTTCGCGATCGCCTGTCCTCGGAGTTTCATGTCTTCCCAGATTAGTGCACCCCTTCAGTGTCAATTTATGATTAGAAATTGTCGTCTGCTATGCAGTATCGAGTGTGGTTACAGGTTAAGTTTGTTTATGTCACGTGCCATTTAGTGTCACTCTATCCAAGCCCAATATTTCATATCAATTTATTAGTATGTCGCACTTAAAATAGTATATTATGCATCAAGAGGACGCCCTTGACATTTTTTTGACTAGAATGATGTTTTCAGCACGAGTGATAGGCGAGGGCGCCGTAGGCGGCCGAGCCGAGAACAAGTGTTGAAAACATCATTCGTGTCAAAAAAATGTGGCATCCTCGTGTTGCATACGATAGTTTTTATTCCCAATGCACGATTTGAGCGTTTCTCGAAAAAAAATATTAATAATAGATAGTAAAATAACGATAAAAACTAAAAAAACGACTAAAGACAATAAAATATCTTACAAAAAACGAAGCGTTCAAGTTAAAAACCAGTGAAAACTTGAAAAAACATATCCAAAACAATCTTAAAAAAACAAAGTTTCTAAGTTTTTCAAAACAGTGAAAACAAAAAAAAAAATCAAAGACTATAAAAAAGTTTTTAAAAATATTAAGAAGGTAAATAGAGATAAAAACACACTAAACGATTAAAAAAACTATAACATCTCAAAAAAACAAAATTTGAAGTTTCAACACGCTAAAAACTCAAAAAACCAAACTTCTCATTGAAAAAACGGTAAACTTCAAAAAAATCTCGAACAAACAACTAAAAAAAATTGAAGCATTTTTTTTAATATTAAAAAAGTCACTTCTTGTATATCTACAATAAAAATGAAAGATTGAAGTTCTTCGAATTATTACTTATAGAAGTACTGAAAATGGTAGAAATTTATTTATTTTTTATTAAAAACCTTTATTTTGCGAATTACAAAATTTCTTTCGACGAAAT
The DNA here is from genome assembly GCA_010014905.2 of Druon quercuslanigerum. NCBI lineage: Eukaryota > Metazoa > Arthropoda > Insecta > Hymenoptera > Cynipidae > Druon > Druon quercuslanigerum. The sequence continues at coordinate 11,785 of JAAAKG020136879.1, forward strand.
GAAAAAAAAAACATGCCGAAACAATCATCATGTTGGACAGGAAGAATAATCATTTATTTATAATTAATGAAAACTTTGCAGTTGGAAAATGAGAATTTTTTGTCCCCTGATGGATCTGAATCATTCTTCGGCATCTTCGAAGATCCTGATGATTCCAAATCCTTTTCAGGTTCGACGAAGTTCCAGTCATCACCGTCGGCTTCTTTTCTTGACGAAGGCATGATGGATGATTCGAGAAGACTCCCAATTTTTCTCTTGTTTCGCAGTGATTCTTCGATGTACCCCTCTGCAACGAAATCGCTTGTCCATCCTCCATGCCTCTTCAAGTCAGATCGATTTGCCCCGGCATCAGTTAGAATGGTTGCGGAGGTCCTGCGGAAACTATTTCCTGTGTAGGCTTCGGCATTGGGCAATCCCAGAAACTGGGCTATGTTCATCGGCATTTTAGAGAATTTATTTTTCCCAATCGGCTGTGAATAAATTATTTTTTTTATGAATTTTGAAATTTCTAATTCTGTGATATTTTTCTGTGATTGTTTTATATTCAATTAAATTTTTTATTTATTTTTTAAAACTTCAAATATTTACTAGTTTTATTTAAAAACTTGAAGTTTATTGAAAAACAATCGATATTATAATATTAATTTACCTGCTTCGTGCATTTTCCTTTTTGATAATTCAGGAAAAATCGAGTTGTCGGAACATCCTTTGGACGCAAGCTCCAATATTTTTCCACAATGGGGAAAAATGAACCCAGGATCGAAAATGTTCGCTCTTTCACGGTTTTCCTGACTAGAACGTTCACAATTATTTCCTTCCCACGATGTTCCATTTCGGTGACAGCCATTCATGTAAGCTCATCAGTTCTGCATGCTCCAGCGACCCCGAAAATCGTAAGGACCTAAAAATTATTATAAAACTATTATCTTTGTGTACATTTCGAATTAAATTTTTTAAAAACTAAATGTTTATCACGATATTGAACAATAGATATTAAAATTGTAATATTATTTTCATTTCATTTAATCACTTTACTTATTTGTTACAAAAATGCAATTTTTATTGTCATTGAAAGCACATAACCTAAGTTCTCACCTTTTCAACCAACCAGATTTCGTCGGGAGCTTCCAAAAGAAATTTTCCAACTTCCTCAGCGGTGAAAACTTTCGATTTGGTGGCCTTGTAGCCATGTGATTTTTTTCAAGAATGCATTGACTTGCATGAAATTCCCGATGTCGAGGTTTTCTTTCAGCTGGATCATCGATTTCAATTTCGAATGGA
>JAAAKG020136880.1:3304-35696 GCA_010014905.2 Druon quercuslanigerum
CATTAGGTGATTAGCAGAAATGGGAACGATGGGTTACGCATGTGGAGTACATGGGGGCGAGTGGAGGATTCTAAGATGGGGCCTATAATCAATTTTGTAAAGAAACAAATGTCTATTTTTGAAATAAATATTAAACAGAAGCCCAACTTCAAACCCAATAATAGTTAAAGACGTTAAAGATGATAATAAATCTTTGTTTGAAATTTGAATCTTACCTTTTACCATGATAACTCATGCGCAGTTCTCAGCCAGTTTGAGATTTTAGGTTATGTTCAACGCTTCTGTGTTCTTCCTTGTTCTTACAAGAGGACCGTGTTGAATTTATTTATACCTGTTGCCATCAAAGGAACGTAAGATAAAAAAATGCCTGGAACACCAATGAATCCTGAAAACACTGAGTTGAATAAATTGCAAAACGAGGAGCCGAGAGACGCGCAAGAGGAACCGGAGAACGGGCAGAATGAACCTGTTGTTCGCGAACTGACACTAACAGATGTTTTGAATAAACGATTGTTGGTCTCGTTTTTGGACAGAATAAACAAATCCGTTGAGCAAAGCGACTCCGTGGAGACTCAATCAGAAAACAAGGACCAGGTTGAGAGTGACTTCTAAAAGTTTGAATCTGTAGATAGGTAAGTTACTTGATGGAACAAGTCTTGTCATTCAACTGTTTTATATTTCACATTCATTGCAAAAACCCGTTTAAATATTGGTGATTGTACTCTATCTTCGGAATTTTTAAATAATAAAACAAAAAAAATGAAAAAACCGTCTCTTAAATCGGATAAATGAATCAGATAAATGCAAGAAGTACTAAAAGTTAGGTTAGTTTCTACTCAAATTGGCGGGAAATTGTGTCAACTGGATTCCCAATTTTCCAAGACTAAAAATTAAAAATGCAGACTCAGAAATCATTTTTCCCCTAGATCAAAGAATTTCTCTTTTTCCCCTGTTATCAAGAAACTTCCTCCTTTTATCGTTTTATTCCCTTAAATGCGAACTGAACTAATATAACCCAGTAAGAAAATGCAACAATTTTTGGTTGAAACTTTCTCGTTTTAGGCTGATAAATGATATTTGTTGTTTAGAAATCATCTTTTTTGGTTAGAAATTTAATTGAAAACTTAGCAATTTGATTGGCATTTTTTTCTTTCTTGATTTTTTTTAAGATTCATAATTTTAATATCAAATTAATTTATTTGGTTGCAAATTGTAAATATTTTGTAGAAAATATTGTTTTTTTTATTACAAATTAATTTTTTAACTTAACATGTATTTTATTAGAAATTCGACTTTTTTGGGAGCAAAAATTAATTCCATTCGTTAATAATTTAAGTATTTGTTTGAAAATTTTCATGTTTCTTTTAATTATTTTTTTTTTTATAAAAAATACATTGTTATGACAAAAAAATCAACTGTTGTTGAATATTCGTCTTTTTGGGTTAGACATGATCTTCTTTATTGAACATTTAACTTTTAAACTGTTTTCTGAAAAATTCGTATTTTTTGCTTAAAAATTCAAGAATTTGATTGATTTTTTTTTTCTCGATGAAAATTTTGTTGTTAAAAATTGATCAATTTTATAGAAAGTTCATCAGTTTTGTAGAAAATTTAATTATTGAGTAGAAAGTTGAACTACTTTGTTAAAAATTATTTTTGTTGAAGATTCATAATTTTAGTTCATAATTCATTTCTTGTGTTAAACATTTTAATACTTTGTGGAAAATTCGTTTTTTCTTGATTGAAAATTAATTTTTTTACTGAAAATTTAACTACCAATTTTTGTTTGGTTAGATATTCATGTATTGTGTTAAAAATTCGTCTTTTTTGGCAACAAAAATTAATTTATTTTCGTTGACAATCTTAACTGTTTGGTTCAATTTTAGTATTTTGTTGAAAATTCGTCTTTTTTTATAGAAAAGAAATTTTTCTGGTCCAAAATGATTTTCTTGTTTGTTAAAAATTATTAATTTAACTGAAAATTTAAATTTGTGGGTAAAAATTAAATTTTTTGGTTAAGAATCAACTTTCTTATTGAAAATAAAATTACATTCATAAAAGTATATCTGTTTGGTCGAAAACTTAACTGTTTTGTTGAATTTTCAACTGAAAAAATTACATTGTCAGTTAAAAAAAAATTAATTTTAAGTAAAAAAATAAATAAAAAGCTTATTTTTCAACCATACTACTTTTACGAATGTAAAAACATTGTTACTAATTTTTATATTGCAATTAAAAAAATATGCCCTGACCATTCTTTAGCATTTTCAAGGAAATTAGGATATTTTTTAAACAATTCAATAATTCTGTCGAAAGGTTAATACTTTTTGTTAAAATTTAATATTTTGTTGTTGAAAAGAATCCTGAAATATTTTCTAGAAAAAAATTCAACTTTAACCAAAATTATTTCTTTATTAACAATTCATCTCTTTGTAAAGAAATTTTATCTTTCTTGGATAAAAATGCAACTGTTTGATTGAAAAATTCACTATTTTGTTAAAAAGTCATATTTTTTGATTGAAAATTCTACTGTTTCGTTAAAAATTTATATTTTTGTGTTGAAAAACGAACTGAAATCTTTTCTAGATGAATGTTTAATTACAAAAAATGTATCGTTTTTTATCAAAAATTCCTCAGCTTTAATACAAATTTCATCTTTTTTTTTGTGATAAAATGCAACTATTTGGCAAAGAATTTAATAATTTTGTTAAAAAATCATCCTTTTTGGTTAAAAACTCTTATTATTGATTTGAAAATTCAATTTTTTTCTTAGATGCTTATTTCTTGTTTAAAAATTCAAATTTTGATCGTAAAAAGTCAACTGAAATCTTTATAAGAGAAAACTAAACTATTTTTTTTCAATTTAGGGTTTGCTTTAAAAATCCATCAGTTTTAGTAGAAATTTAATTTTCTGTTAAATGAAAATTCAACTTTCAATTGATAAAAATTATTCTTCTTTTGCTTAAGTGCTCAACTATTTCATTTGAAAGATTTGGTTGAATCAGAACTATTTTGTTGAAAATTAATCTTTTTTGTTCGAAAATTTAACTACTTAGGTAAATATTAAACTACATTCTTAAAAATTAATTTTTTTTTTGATTGAAGGCTTATGTCTGGTTGAAAATTTAACTGTTTAATGGAAAAGCCTTTTTTGTTGTTATAATTAATTTTATAACTGATAATGTAACTTGCTTTTTTTAAGATTGACCTTTTTTAGTTAAAAATTTATCTTTTTATTTAAAAATTCTTCTTTTTTGGCAAAAAAAAATTTTTCTCAGTTTGAAATTTCATTTTTTTTTTTTTGAGTAAAAATGCAACAGTTTCGTGTAAAATTAATTTTTTGCTTAAAAGTAATATTTACTGTTTGAAAATTCAATTTTGATAGAGAAAATTCCTTTTTTGACTTGAAGGTTCAACAATTTAGATAAACTTTTATTTATTTCTTGAGGAAAATTCGTCTGTTAGGGTTTGAAATTTTTTTTGGGTATAAATTTCATCTTCTTTTATTGAAATATAAACTACGACACTTTTTTATTGGGAATTATTCTTTTTAGGTTGAAGATTCAAGTATTTTGTTAAAAAGATATATGTTATAGTAGAAAAGGCATTTTTTTGTTTAAAAAAATTAATTAATTAAAAAAATTAATTAATTAAAAAAATTAAAATTTTTATCTGAAAAACTGTTTTATTTTGTTCATAAAAAATTCTATCAGGGTAGCCGCTGGAACGGAAAACCTGGAAAACCAGGAATTTTTTATCCGTTAACTTTTTATCTTTTTTAATTACAATATCATACAGTTTATAATGCGTAATTCAAAAATCTTTTACTTTAAAAATTGTTCATTTTAGGTTTTTAATTTTTAGACGTAAATTTTAATTGAAAGAGTTTTAAAATATAGTTCTAAAAACTTACAAGAATTAAAATTTAGAAGCGTTTAAAGTCTTAAGATTTGTAAAAAAATTGAACTGTGCTGTAAGATTTAAAAAGTAAATAATAATTTAAATTAAAAAGTCTTATCAGTTAAATAAATGTAAACGCCCAAATGAAACTTTATAAAATATTTAAAATTTTAAAATAACTTCAAAATAATATATTTATAATCAAAGGATTTTATTAATTTAGAAATATTTTTCCACTCTAAAATATTCCATTTTTAAACCATTTTATTTAAAATTGGTCAATTAGGAAAAGGACCATTAATTAATATTTAGAAATGTTGAACTTGTCATTTAAAATCAGTAATTATAAATTAAATGTTCAAAACTAAAAAAAACTAAAAATAAACGTTGAACGTTACAATTTTTTTGTTCATTAAACATAATTTTAATTTGTGTGTCAAATTATTAAATTTTTATAAATAAAAATTGAGTACTTATTATTGTCAGAAAAAAATCGAGAAAGTTGACAAATTTGAAATGATTTCAAATAATTTAACTGAAGTTTCATTTTATAGAAAATTTGAAAATTATTTTTTATTTCGAAAAACTAAATTGAAGAGACCATTTAAAAAGATTTACAAAATTATTAAAAATGAATTTGGAGGATTTTAAGGAAATTTAGAAGTTCTGTAAAAGAATTTAAAATAATTTAAAAATTTTAAAAATGTAAAACAGCATGTAATTGTTTGAAGATTTTGAAATAAAATTTTGAAGCGTTTAAAGGATTTTTAAACAATTTAAAATTAGAAAATTTTTAATTTAAGAAGTGTTCAGTTTATAGAAAAAATGTGATCGCTCTATCTTTAATCTTTCTAGCTTAAAATGCTAAAAATTTAAGAGTTCCACTTTGAGTGCGTTAATTTGCAGCTCCATTTTTAATACTTCAAATGGAAAAATTCTTGGCTTCAGAGTTCGATTTTTTAAAACAAAGAATAAAAATCTACTTTGTTTGAAATTTTATCTTCTTTGGGTAAAAATGTATCCGATTCGTGTAAAACTAATTTTTCTGCTAAAGTCATAATTTTTGTTTGAAAATTCAATTTTTTTTGGCTAAAAGTTATTATTTTCAAAAAATTTATATTTTGATCTTGGAAAGTCAACCGAAATCTTTTTTGGATGAAAATGAAACTATTTGGTAGAGAATTCAACAATTTCATTAAAGTCATCCTTTTTGGTTAAAAAATCGTTTTTTGACTAAAAATTCATTTTTTTTTTTAATAGAAACTTATTTCGCGTTTGAAAATTCATATTTTGAAAGTGAAAAGTCAACTGTAAATCTTTTTTAACAGAAAATTCATCTATTTTTGTTGTTGAAAATGTATCATTTTAATTTAAAAATTCATCTGTGGTAGTAGACATTTTTTTTTTATTTAAGATCTGTATTATCAGTTGAAAATTTATCTCTTTGGTTGATATTTGAACTATTTTGTTTAAAAAAATCATTTTTAATTGATAATGAACCACTTGGGTAAAAGTTAAACTACATTGTTAAAAATTTCTTTTTTTTTTGGTAATGTAGCTTTTCTATTTTTTTTTAAATTAGTATTTTTTGGTTCAAAATTCTCCGTTTTTGGTAAAAAAAAAAACTTTTATTTGTTTAAAATTTGATTTTTTCTGGGTAAAACGAATTTTTTAGCGAAATCATATTTTTTGTTTAAAAATTCAATTTTTGTAGAGAAAATTAATTTTTTTGGCTTGAACGTCCAACAGTTTAGATCAAATTTTATTTCTTTCTTGAGTGAAAAATCTTTATTTGTTGAAAATTTTGTCATTTTGGGTTTAAAGTTCTTCTTCATGAATTTCATTTTTTTTATTGAAATATAAATATGACTTTTGAAGTTGAAAATTCAACTATTATGTTCATAATTTAATTATTTTGTTGAAAATTTAAGTATTTTGATAAAAAGCCATTTTTTAATTAAAGGAAATTAATAAATTTGAAATTTTATTAATTTCTATCTAAAATACTGTTTTATTCCAATTATAAAAGATTCTATGTTAAAAGTATTACAAGATTAAAATGCTGGTATTTGAATATTAATGATCAATGAAAATGAAAAATTGTTCAAGCAAAACAGTTCTGGAAACTAAAAACTACGTAAAATTAGAAGAGGGATTAGACATTTTTTGTGATGCTTTTATACGGGGGTGGGAAGGGATGTCTTAGAGAGGGCCTATAATCCGTTACGTAATTAAGGGGGTGGTAGGGTTAAGTCGGTCAAAAAAGGCCATTTTTAAGAATTTTGTTAGAAAAAACGGTTACTGGAAACATTTTTTTAGTAATTGGTACATAATAAAACAGCATTTCAAGAATATTTTCTAACATTTTCAGTAAAAAATAAGCATTTTTAAGCTTGTGAGATCAAATTTTCGGATACGCCCCGAAGAAAAGTTACTTTGCCATGCCACGCTGAACTCAAGTCTGGATCATCTGTAACCAAAAATAAAAAAAAATTATTAATATAGGAGTTTCCCTAGGTCGCGACGCTGAGTTTTATTTCTTTATATTTTTTGAAAGTTTTGGTAACGTTTTGAAGAGAAAACACCGATTTTCGAGAAAAAATCGAAATTATTTATTGTTAAATAAACAATAATAATTGTGAAAAATAATAATACTCAACGTACTAATAGATTAGAACATTTTTAATATACTCACACATAATTATCAATGCCTCTCAATTTTCTATCAATTTTTCTCCGATTAACTTAAAGTTTGGACGTAATATTTTTAAGATTTTGTACAATCATTTTATAAAATAAAAAAAACAGGCTGTTTCCGTTAAATATCCTATTACCCCCTTAAATTACGAAGCCTAAAGTAGAACTCACTTTTCTAAATTGACCGAAATTATTTAAATAATGAAATCTTGATTTCCACTGATCAGAAGTAAATTCCCGGTAAAGTAGCCACTCTGATATTATAATCGTTACAATTTTCCTCTTTATATTATTTTTACTAGAGATTCCTAATTTTTTTTCCAGTTATAATTCGATAGTCAGTGTAAGGAAACCCTCAAAAAAAAGATGTCTTCCCGCGGTGAACGTTCGGACGAAGAGGACGTTTTGGAACTGATCGGTGTCAATGAGAACGTGGATAGCAATCCTGAAAGTGGTGACGAGCTTCAACCCAACGATCAACTCGAAGGATTTCAGGCCCAAAACTCGGACGAAAACGATCCCGGAAATGCTGTAACTGGCGGGCAAAAGGTAACCCCTCCAAAAGGTCCAAAACGTGCAAAAAGCAACGTGCCAAGATTATTGACAACAGAGCGTTTGCGAGGACCAAAAGGAGTCCACACAATTGAAAAGTACTTCGAAGGCTTTAAATTTCACGGAAAGGGTCACGAGAAGGAAGACCTCGATCGGATCATGAAGCGTCTCGAGCACTGGACACACAGACTCTTTCCAAAACTCAACTTCGACGATTGTCTCGAGAGAATAGAAATTTTGGGCCATAAAAAGGATCTGCAGGTATTTCTGAAAAGGTACAGAACCGACATGATTACAGCCGACGAGGATTTAGTGAGACCGGAACTCATCGATGATGAGGATGATGATCGGCCAGAGGATTCGGCGCCTCAGGAAGAATTCGATTTGCTGCTCGCAGAGCAAATAAACAAACAGAGACAGAAGGACACGATCGCAGATTCGAGCGCTTTTGACGAACTGCTGGCTTCCACAAATTCTCAGAATCAAAATCAAAGTCAGAATCGCACCCCGAGAAAGGAAACCTCATCAGTGTTGAGTGATGAGGTTAAGGAGAGAATCGAGAGGAACCGGAAGCTCGCGATGGAAAGAAAACTCGCGACGATGAAGAAATTGCAAGGATTGAAAATGAACAAGCCTAGCGATGATCAAAAGGCTTCTGGGAATGATGAGTCGGAAAATAATTCTGCTGAAAAGCCTGCTAATGGAGGACCGGTTCCTGACAGTGAAAATAATTCGGAAAGAATGGAGGATGCTGAGCCAATAGTGCCTCATGTCGATGAGAATTTAACTCAAAGCGATTCTGCTGAAAAATTAAATAATTCCAAATCAGATTTCATTCATTCTGAGCAAATTTCTGAAAGAATGGAAGAAGATATTCCAGATTCTTCTGAAAATCAGGATCCTGGGTCAGAAAATAAAAATCTCGAAGCTGTGGAGCAGATGAAAGATGTGCCAAGTTTGATTAGTGAATAGGATGTAAATGAGTTTAAAGAAATGACTTTTGTTGAGGATTTCAAAAAAAAAATTCATAATTTAAGAAAAAAAATTAACTTAAGGAAATAATTGGTGAAGTACCTTAAAAATTTATTCTTGCTGATAATATAATAATATAATAAATAATGTTAATGTTCAAGTTGAAGATAGGATTGGCATGAATAAACATAGTTACAAATAATTCCTTTTATTTGAAAAGAAACTTATTTTCCTTACATCATAATTTTAAATAATAAAATAAGAAAGGAATGGAGGAAAATTATGTTCTACGTTTCTGCGTACTGATGTACAAAACGTTGTTTCCTCGAATGAAAGCATCACCGTATTTGTCTTTCAATTGGCCATTGACGTACTCTTCTGTTTGCTCAAGAGCAATGTTCATGTAGCCGTCGAGACAGGCCAAAACGCCTGTTAAAAGATAAAAAATTTTATTACTTTTCTAGATTATTTATAAGCTAAAATTTTTGCTATAAATAAAATATTTCGGAAATTTAGAGGCCTCGGATTCACCACACTATTAACACTATTTTTCTACTATTTCGAAAAAACGTACATTAAATACACTATTTTCAAATAAAATAGTCAAATTTTCAACAACAAAAATGAATCTTCAACAAAAACACATAAACTTTTCAACAGAATTGAGTTTTCTACGAAGAAGATTGACTTTCTATAAAAAGGAAAATGTTCAACAATATACATAAACTTTGACTCAAATAGATGAATTTTCAACAATGAAGATTAATTTTCGAGCAAAAAGCACGAATTTTAACAAATTAAATACATTTTCTACGAAGCACTGAGACAGTGGATTTGATATTAGTCCTAATTTTATTTGATTAATCTTTAGTTTATATTTTTCATTTCTAAAATTTTTAAACTAAATAGTTGAATTTTTAAATTAAAAAAATATCTGTTTTTTTTACCAAAAGTCCATTGAACAGAATTAATTTTTAATTTAAAAAAACAATAAATTTTCTACTAAACAGTTTAATTTTGTACCTAGTTGAATTTTTACTAAAATTGTTGAATTTTTAAGCCAAAACGATGAATTTTCACCCGTAGAGTATGCATTTTCAATAAAAAAAAGTTAATTTACAACCTATAGGTTGAATTTAATTAAAAGAGATGGATTTTTAAGAAAATACTTTATTTTTAAGAACAAAAAAATCGCTTTTCTACCAAAGGAACGAATTTTCTACAAAATACATCGACTTTTAACTAAATAGTTTAATTTTCTACCAAGCAGATTAATTTTCTATAAATTACGCAAACTTCCAACAAAATACATACACTTTTAACCAAATAGTTGAATTTTCAACTCAAAATATTAATTTCGAGCAAAATTTTCATTCAACATTTTCTTCTAAGTACTTTAAACCATGGATGTGATGTTAGTTCAAATGTTATTTTATTAATATTTAGTTAATATGTTTTCGCTTCTGAAATTTTAAAACTAAATTGTTGGATTTTTTTATTAAAAAGAGATCCTATTTAATCCAAAAGTGAAATAGTAACATTTCTGTTGAGCAGAATTAATTTGCAATTTTAAAAAACTAATTTTCTGCAAAACAGTTTATTTCTATAAATCAGCTGAATTTGCACCCATAGAATATGAATTTTCAATAAAAAAGTTAACTTACAACCAAAAAGTTGAATTTTCAACAAAATCGATAAATTTTCATTTTAAGAAATTACTTTTCAATACGAAAAAAAGTTGTATTTTGAACCTAAAAAGGTGAATTTTGAACGAAAAGTGTAATAGTTTATTTTTCAGCAAGCGAAGGTTTTAACGACAAATTAAAAACCGTTGTGAAATTAATTAAAAGAGATACATTTTTTTAAAACATTGATTTTTAACAACAAAAAAATTGCTTTTCTACCAAAGAGAACTAATTTTGTACAAAATACATCGACTTTTAACTAAATAGTTGAATTTTCTACCAAGATGATTAATTTTCTATAAAAAAGGCAAATTTTCAACAAAAAACATAAACTTACGACCAATTCGTTGAATTTTCAACTTATAAGATTAATTTTCGAGCAAAAAACACGAATTTTTAACAAATTAGATACATTTTCTACCAAGTACTTTGAACTATGGGTCTGATGTTCTTCCAAATGTTATTTTATAAACATTTAGTTCATATTTTTTCGTTTCTGAATTTTTTAAACTAAATGGTTGAATTTTGATATTAAAAGGAGATCTATTTTTAACCAAAAGTGAAATAGTAATATTTCTATTAAGCAGAATTAATTTTCAATTTAAAAAAAAAAACTAATTTTCTACGAAACAATTTAATTTTGTACCAAGTAATTGAATTTTAAATAAAATTGTTGAATTATTAAGCCAAAAACGACGAATTTTCTATTAAAAAGTAGAATTTTCATCCCTAGGGTACGCATTTTCAATAAAAAGTTAATTTACAATCAATAAGTGGAAGTTTCAACAAAATAGTTTAATTTTCAATATAGAAAGATGAATTTTGAACGAAAAGCGTAATAGTTGATATTTCAACAAAAAAAAAAAGGTTTTAGGGAAAAATAAAAACCGTTGAATTTAATTAAGAGATAAATTTTCAAAAAAAAAAAACTTCATTTTTAACTAAAAAAATCGATTTTCTATGAAAGAGGAGGATTTTGATACAAAATACATAAACTTTTAAGTAAATATTGCAATTTTAAACCAAGAGGATTAATTTTCCTCCAAAAAGGGCGAAATTTAAACAAATTACATAAATTTTCTACTAAGTAGTTTGAACCATAAATGTGCTGTTTGTCCAAATTATAGTCAATTATTTTCAAATTTATATTTTTGCATTACAAAATTTTTTAAACTACATAGATTACTTTTTAGCTAAAAAAATATCAATTTTTACGAAACAATAAAGTAGTTAAATAACTTTTATTTATTAAATTATTAAATTTTTAATCCAAACAGACTTTTTTTAAATAAAATTTAACATAAAAAAGCGAATTCTCAACTATAGTTAAATATATATTCACCTAAAAAGGTGAATATCCGACGAAAATGTAATAGTTGATACTTCAACAATAGAATATTTAAATTTAAAATTAAAAAAACGTTTGTATTTAACCAACAACGATAAAGTTTTAACAAAAGACTTGATTTTTGTTTAAAAAGTTGAATCTCTAACAAAAAAGACGATAAAATACATAAAATTTCAACCAAATAAGTAAATTTTCTGCACAATTTTTGACTTTTTAAGCCGGAACTACGAATTTGGTAGAAAAAAAGTTAACTTTTCAACACGCACATGCGTTTTTCAAGAAAAAAATCAACAAACAAAGAAATTTGTTAATCTAGACAGAAAAAATCTAGTTATATAAAAATTGTTGAATTTTGAAGGAAAATTAACGAATTTTCGACAAAAATTTGGTTTTTTAACCATGAAGTATGACTTTTATCATAATTGTTAAACTTCTAAGCATATAATTCGATTTTAAAGCGATAATACAATTTTTATTTTAAAAATATGAATTCTTAAACAAAAATGAAACTAAACATTGTTTTTAATAAATAAATTTCTTTAAGTTATACGATTATGACATGAGAGAAATAAAAATGTTTTTAGAAGATTAAAAAGGTACTATCTATCCTATTTTTGTCGTAATACCTATTCCCCGAGATTTAGGAAATTAAATTAAATTTTTTTACATAAAGTACATAAAGCTTCTTATTCAAATAGTTGAATTTTCAACCAAAAAAATTGATTTTCTACCAAATTTTTAATTTTCTACACTTGTTTTCTTTTTATTTAACTATTTTCAAGAGAATGGTTGAATTTTTCAATTTAAAAAATGCATTTTTAACCAAAAATGGAATAGTTAAATTTTTATTTAAAAGAATTTTCACATAGAAAATTGATTTTCTGGAACATAGTTTATGTTTCTACCAAATAATTGTTCAATTTCGAACACGAGACGAATTTTCTATAAAAAACAATTGAATTTTCAACTTCGAAATATGAAATTTAAACAAAAAAAGTTAATCTTCACCAAATAATTCATTTTTACCACAAAAAAGGAAGTTTTAACAGCGCAGTTGTTCAACTTTCAAACAAAGTTATGAATTTTCTATCAAAATTATCAATCTTTAACCAATAAAAAAGTAATTTTAAACAAAAAAATCGATTTTTCAACGACTTAACAAACTACATACACTTTCATAAGAAAGTTGAATTTTTAAACTAAAAAATAAAGTTTCGATCAAATATGGAGTGAATAGTTAAATTTTCATTTAAAATAATTATTTTTAAAGCAACTGCTGAATTTCCAAAACAAAAACATTATGAATCTTCAACTAAAATTCAACAAAAAAAGATTTTAAATTTTAATAAAAAACAGTTTAATACATCTAAAAAATAAGAATTTTCTGTAACGTATTTAGGTCCTGAAGTAAAACAGATTAATTTGCAACCAATAAAATTACTTTTCCACACAAAAAAAAAGTTTCAAAAAAATTAACAAATTTATCTTTACGTCAATTTAACTGTTCCAAATATGGTTAAATAGATATCCTTTTTAGACTAAAAATTCAACAATTCGATAGAAAATTTAACTAATTGTTACAAAATTATACTGTTTTGTAGAAAATTAGTTGTTTTTTGGCTGGGGATTCACTCTTTTAACTGAAAGTGTAAATATTCTATTTTTGATTGAAAATTTATATTTTTAATTCAAAATTGATCTTTTCTTGTTGAAAATTTAACTATTTGGCTAAAAACTCATGTACTTTGTTCAAAACTCATCTTCTTTGGTAAAAAAAATAATTTTTGATTTAAAATTAATCTTTTTTGGTTAAAAATGCGATTTTTTGGTTAAAAATTAATTTTTCTTTTGTTTAGCACAACTTTTTATATTTTTAATTACATTTTTTTTGTTGGAGTATGTTGCAACATCGACATTTACATTTTTATGCAAAAATTCATCTTTTTATGTTAAAAAATCAATTCCTTCGTTTAAAGTTGAATTTAAAATTCATTTATTACTTTTTTTATGGGGGAAATTTAACGACTTTGTTGAATTTTTTATTTGAAAATTAATTCACTTGAATGACAATTCAATTAATCTATTTTTTGTTAAGTATTGACCTTTTTCAGTTTAGAAAATCAATTTCGTAGTTTACAAATTTCATAAACGAAAAAAATATAAACTAAAATTAAATTAAATTTGGACTAACACTACATCCATTGTTTAAACTATGTACTTAAAAGTGTATGTACTTTGTTAACTTTTTTGGTAAAAAAAAAACTATTTATTTAAACAGTTATGTCTTTTGATGAAAATTCGCATTTTCAGTGTTAAAAATTCATTTTTGTGTTTGAAAATTGAACTAATTTGTTATAAACTCAAAGTGTGCGAAAAAGTTCAAAAATATTTTTAAGGAAAAATAAAGAATAATGTTTTTAGTGAGTCCCAGGCCTGTGAATTTTTCTATTAAAATTTGTGGAAGAATGTTAATAAAATAATTATTATTTGACTTGGAGCAGATAATTTTTGACATGGAGCGAAAGTTTTCGAAAACAATTTTTATGCTGATTTAGAAGAAAAGAATTACCTGGGAAAATTAGCGGATGTTTCAAATTAGATTTTTTTTCAAAATATCCTGCTCCAAATTTTAGAAATCTTTTGAAGTCTTTGAAGAATGATTAAATTATACAAAAATTTGTATAAAATAAAACGAAAACTTAGAAGTTTTAAGAATGTTTTTTTTTCAAATGATTAAAAGTTTTTTTCACTATTGCATTACATTTATGGAATATTTCCATTTCCATTAATGATTTATAATTTTCATTATGTTTTTATAGATAATTCAAGAGTAAAACAAAAAAGATTTAGGTTTTACGTAAAGTGGATTTTATTAAAATTACCTCTGTAATCCACGCCACTATTAAGTTTTACTACAACTGGGCGACCGTGGATTTGTTGAATAAACTGTGTCAATGCTTCTTTGCGACTCATCTGAAAAATTAAAACATGTTTTACCTCTATTTTCACCAAATTAAATGATTAAAATTAAATATTAAATAAATCTTTGAGGTTATGTATTCACCCGGCCGACTAATATCTAGAATAAAAAGCTTTATTTACAAGTAATTAGATTCCGGATTAGATAATAACTTACTTTACCTTATTTAAAAGGATTTTTTCAAACTATAATCAGAAAATGATATTGTTTTATTTGTTAATTGTTGTGCCGAATGTAAACGACAAAATAGCAATCACAAAAGTTGACAGGACAATTGCACATGCGCACAAACTGGTGATATCAGCGACAGAGCGCGCAATTTCAAAATTAAATTAGAACTTTTTTAACTATTAAAACTTTGTGCAATATTTATAAATTAATAGTTATGAACAAAGATTACTAGCCACACAAAATTACCAGCATTTTCAATAAGATTTTTGAGATTTTTTTATGATTTAGGTTTTATTTTAAAAGATAAATTTTAGTTTTAAAGATTTCAAAAAGAAAAATATCGCGAAGATTTAATGAAATTATTTTAAAATTTTTTTAGCATTTAAAATTTTGTTACGAAAGTCGAGTTACTTAAAAATATATTTAAAAGTTTTAGGCTTTTTTTAAATATTCGAAAATGACTTTTTATTTTGAATAATAAATTCTAAGAGACAAATGACAGATTTCAAACCAAGATTTCTCAAAATTTCAAAAAAGAAATTAAAGGATAACAAAATTTTAGGAAAAATTCTAGTAAGTTCAATAGATGTTCAGAAGTTTTTAAACAAATTTTAAATAATTTTTAATTAGAAAAAAATTAATTATGGAAGTTTTAAAAAGAAAGAAGCCTTTTAAGAATTTTGAGAGAATGAAAAAACTTTCTTTCATTTTCTAGGAAAATATTAAATAATTTGTTATTTTGAAAAATTAATTGTGAGATTTCCCAAATTGTAAAAAAAGAATCTGAAAGATTTGGTATCATTTTTTTATTTTGCAGAATTTGTTGAAAAATTAAGGAACAATTCGAATCATTTTAAAATATATTTATTATACAAAGTTTGAAGTTTATGCAGAAAATTGTATAAAGTTAGGTAAAATTAGAATTATTTTGAAAGATATTAAAAAAGTTTACTCCAAGGTTTAAAACTTTTGAAAAGAGTCCAAAATATTTGAAAATTTGAAAAGATTAAAAAATGTTTTCGACAAAATGTAGATTATTGATGTTTTTGAAACTTTTTAAGAATTTTAAAAGGTTTGAGCAGAATCAAAAAATTTTCTTTCAGTTGTTTTTTTATTTTGAAAAATTAGTTTCAAGATTTCTAAAATTATAGGATAAAAAAATAATTATAAATTTAGGGATATCAAAAAATTAAAGAAAATGTAGAATTTCGAAAAAGAAACTTAATAAGAATTTGGACAGGTTTGAAGAGAGGGAGAAAAGAATTTATTTCGATTCCTAAAACACTTAAAATAATTTTTTACTTCAAAAAATCATTTTAAATTAATTTTAAGGCATTTCCCTTATTTTGCAGCATATTTAAAAAATATTAGGAAAAATTAAAATTATTTTATAAGATATTTAGAAGGTTTAGAAGTTTATGCACAAAAGTTTAAAAAGTTTTGTGAAAATTATAATCTTTTTGAAAGATATGAAAAACGTTTAAAACTTCTGCAAAGATTCAAAAATAATTTTAAATTTTTAAATTTTTTTAAATTAAAGAAAGTGTACATTTTTGAAGTTTTCCAACAAAATAGCTTTTTTTTTAGTAATTTTAAGGGTTTAAAGAGAATGCAACTTTTTTTCTTTCAATTCGTAAGGAAATTTTGAATGAATTTTGATTTTCAAAAACCAATTTTAAGATTTCCAATATTGTAAAAAATAATTTTGAACGAATTCAAGACGTTTTCTTCTTTTTGCAGAATTTAAAAATAATATCAGAATCATTCAAATAATTTGAAAGATATTAATTAAGGACTAGAATTTTTTAAAGATTCAAAATTAATTAAAAATTTATAGATTTCAAGAAATTAAAAAAAAACTAGTTTTTCAAATACTTCAAAAAAAGAAGATTTTCAAGTATTTTGAAAGGTTTGAAGGAAATAAAAATATTTTTTCGACTCCTAAGAAAATTTAAATAAAATTTTAATTTTGAAAAAATATTTTATTTTTTCCAAAACTTTAATCAATGAATGTGAAAGATTTTAATGAATTTTCTTCATTTTGGTTTAGAACTTTCGAAAAAATTCAAAAATAATTTAAATGTTGCAAAAAATTTTTAAAAATTAAGAGTTTTAAAGAGAATAAAAAATATCTTTAGATTCAAAGGCAAATTTTTGATGATTTCTATTTTAAAAAATTAATTTTAAGATGTCCAAAATTGTTGAATTTTTTTCTTCATTTTGCAGAATTTTTTAAAAGTTGTAGAAAAAATTCGAATAATTTTGAAAGATTTTTAGAAGCTTTAAAAGTTGATGCAGAATTTTGAGAACAAATTGAAAAAGTTACATTATTTTGAAAGGTATTCAAAAATAATTTTAAATTTAAAAGGATTTCAACCAATTTTAAACAAAACGCAGATTTTGGAAGTCTTCGAAAAAAAAGCTTTTTATGAATTTTGTCAGGTTTCAAGAGATGAAACAAATTTCATTAGATTCCTAAGAAAATTGTAAATCATTTTTTATTTTCAAAAGTTAATTTTAATGTTTTCAAAATTTGAAAGAAATGAATCTGGAAGATTTTGACGCATTTTTCTCATTTTGCAGAATTTTTAAACGATTTTAGGAAAAATTCGAGAAATTTTAAAATATATTAAAGAAAGTTTAGAACTTTTGAAAAGATTAAAAAGTAATTTAAAATGTAGACATTTAAAAATAATTGTAAACTTAATATAGATTTAGGAAGTTTTTGAAAGGTTTGGACAGAAAGAAAAAAATTTCTTTCCATTTTAGGGAAAATGTTTATTGATTTTTTATTTTGAAAAAATAATTTTATTATTTTCTTTCTTCTTGAAAATTTTCTCGAAATTTTAAAAAAAGCGTAGAAAATTTTAAAGCCAAATTTTGCAATTAATTTTAAGGCACTATTTTTCAATGATTTCAAAAGATTTCAAAAGATTTCAAAATATTTCAAAAATGCTGAAATAAGCTCAGAAAGATTTTAAGGATTTTTTATTTAATTTTGCAGAATTTAAAGAAAATTTCAGGAGCAATTCGAATCATTTCAAAAGATATTTAGTAATTCTAGACATTTCGTTTTTTATTAGGAATATTTTAAAACTTGAAAGGATTTTCGAAAATATAAAATATTTTTTAATTTCTTCTAAACTTCTAAAAGTCCTAAATATCATTTAAATTGGCTCGAATTTTTGGCTAATATTTGGTAAAATCCTGCAAAATAACAATTTTCTAGATTATTTTCAGAAAAATCTTCAAAAATATTTTTGAATTTTCTACAGAACTTTGATTTAAGAAAATTATATTTATATAACTTATAACTAAACTAAAAATAAATTAAATATAAAAAAATTAAGAAAAATATGGGTTTATTTCAAAATTTGATTTTGATCACATAAAAGGAAGGAAGAAAATTGCAATTATTTGTAGTTTGTTCAGTTCCTTTATTGACTTTTTATTTTCGTTTCGCTAACGAAAATCATATCGCTGGCGAGTATCCTATCTAAATTCTCTATTTTAACAGCACACAGTATTCAGTTTTTCAACAAGCATCTAATAAATCTTGATTAAATGCCCTGCCTAAAAATTACACAGCAGTTGACAAAAATGTTATTTAAACTAAAAGAGTGTTCGCGGTACATTAAGTAATTGTCTTTTTCATGCAGCTTTTATATCTAAATTAAAAATGAACATATGAATACTTTTCTACAATTACGAAGACTCTCGATAAAAATACGATGGGATTAAAATTCGGATTTTTTTACAATGACAGCATCAATGAAAATTGGTATCACATGTATTGGCTTTAAGGGCAAAATTCTAGCTTTTTTTAAAATAAATTCCACTGATCTTGAGCTTAGGATTTCATTTAATTAATCAAATTAAATAAGTAAAAATTAATTAATAATTAATTTAATTAATTTTTTAATATAAGCTAAGGAAACGTCCATTAACCACGCAAGGATGATTTTAGAAAGATTTATAAAATTGTTATGACTTATGATTTTTATAATCTATCAACAATGTATCAATTATATAAATTGCAAAAATTTTATGGCACGATTTCCAAAGATTTCAAGGATTTCATGAGATCTTAAAGAATTTAAAAAGATTTCGAGGGATTAAAAAAGTTTAATGATATTTCAAACGATTCCACAAAACTAGATTGCACAAATTTCAAATAATTTAAAAAGATTTAAAGAGTATGAAGGAAATTCTTAGCACAATTTGAGTCGGATGTTGCGGGGTTTTATGGAATTAAGGATGATTTCCACGAATTTTAAGAGAATTCGAATGAATTTAAACAAATTTGCGTGGTACCGAAAGAAAAGAATTTCAAAGGATTTCGGATTTTTAATGGATTTAAAAAGATTTCAGTAGATTTACATACATTTAAAGTGATTTGCAGCGACTCGAAATGACTTATTCACGAATTTTAGAGGATTTTTGAATATTATAAAGGAATTTAAGAATTTTTGCGGATTTTTAAAGATTTAAAAAAAAATCCATCTTTTTAAATATATTTTCAAAGATTTCCAGAGATTCGGACTGCTTTAAAGATATTTGAAGAGATCTAATTAAACTTTGAAATATTTCACGAAATTTTAAGGATTTTTAGTTTTTAAAGAGTTTTAAGGGATTTTAAGAGATCTGAATATTATTATTATTATTAGCTGAATAAAATATTTCGGGAAATTTGAAGGCTTTTAACCGGGTTAAAAATTCAGGAATTTTAGACGATTTTTGAATATTATGAATGAATTTAAGATTTTTTTCGGATTTTTAAATATTTAAAAAAAATCAATTTTTTAAAAAATATTTTTAAAGAATTCCAGAAATTCGGAATTATTTCACGAATGATTTCAAATATTTCACGAAATTTTAAGGATTTTTAGTTTTTAAAGAGTTTTAAGGGATTTTAAGAGATCTGAATAAATTTAAAATATTTCGGGAAATTTGAAGGCTTTTAACGGGCTTCAAAATTCACGAATTTTAGTAGATTTTTGAATATTATAAAGGAATTTAAGAATTTTTGTCGATTTTTAAAGATTAAAAAAAATCCATCTTTTTAAATATATTTTCAAAGATTTCCAGAGATTCGGACTGCTTTAAAGATATTTGAAGAGATCTAATTAAACTTTGAAATATTTCACGAAATTTTAAAGATTTTTAGTTTTTAAAGAGTTTTAAGGGATTTTAGGAGATCTGAATAAATTTCAAATATTTCGGGAAATTTGAAGGATTTTAACCGGGTTTGAGAGATTTTAAGGGATTTTGAGAGATTTCAAAATATTCCAAAACATTCACGAATTTTAGAGGATTTTTAATATTATGAATGAATTTAAGAAATTTTGCGGATTTTTAAAGGTTTTTCAAAGAATTCTGATTGATTAGAAGAAATTTAAAGTAATCTTATGAAATTTCAAAATATTTGACGGAATTTTGAGGATATTTAGTTTTTAAATTTTTTTAAGGGATTTAAAGAGATTTCCATATGAGTAATTGAGTTTAAAATGATTTAAAAGAGTTGCATGCGATATCAAAGTCTTTTTACGAACTTTGAAATATATCAGCAGATTTCGATAATTTGAAGGGATTTAAAGAGATTTCAAAAGATGTGCAAAGATTAAAATTTAACGGATTTTAACAATTTTAAAGGGGTTTCGATGATTTCAAAGAGTTTTTTTTTAGAGATTTCAAAATTAATGGGTTTAATTATATATTTTAGGGGATTTTAAGAGATATCACAATAACTCATTGGATTTAAAGAATTTTAAAGGACTTCATGCGATAACTAAGTTTTTTCATGAATTTTTATGGGAATAATGGAAAAAAATATAATAAAATACTGAAAATAAAAAAATGAACAAAAAGAAAAAAAGATGTCAAAGATTTCGAATATTCGGAAGGATTCAAAGAGATTTCAATGAACTTTAAAAAGATTTGCAAAGATTTAAAAAAATCTTAAGGGATTTTGAAAGATTTCGATGAATTTTAACAGACTAATGTATTGTATTGTAAGGGATTCCAAGAGGATTAAAAAAATTGCAACGATTTTTGAAAGATTTCGAAATATTTCAGGAAATTTTATTGATTTTAACAGAATTTTAAAGGTTTTTATAGGATTTCCATGGATTTTAACCTTCTCAGTCTAGACTGGGTATACTATACCCGTACAATATTTTCGGCTCGCCATATAGTTGTTTCAGTTTTGTGAAAATATTTATAGTTATATCTTGAATTCATCGAATTAATTTTACAATATTCATTTTTGTTAGACTTTTAGCTATAGTTTAAAAAATAAAAAATCCTGATAAGTTAATTTAAACCGGAGATATTGAAGTCTAGGCTGAGAGTAATTTAAAGGAATATAAAGAATTTTTATGGAATGTTGAAGATTTTATGCAATTTCAATCATTTTCAGAGCTTAAAGGGTTTTAAGGTATTTCCAGGGAGTTAAATTACTTTTAATCATTTTTAAAAAATAAACACAAAAAAAATTTACGTAATTAATGGAGGCTCCCTAAATGAACTTCTGGGTCAAAATATATCTTTCCACTATTAAAAAAACATAAAATAAACAATAAAAATTAATATACGTGAAACTCACTGCCATTTTTTATTAATATTGTCCCTATTTATTCTGAGCTTCCCACTATTTCGTACTAATGTTCTACAGATTTTGCCTACGTTGCTGCTAATTCTCAAAAATATTCCTAAAATATTTCTCTTAAATATTCGCAAGCAACTTTTTCCGTGAAAGACGCAGATCAGTGTTTTTTTTTCTCGTGTTTTAAGGCATACTATATTGACGATTTTCAAAATATAAATATTGAAAGCATTTATGAAGCTAATTTCCAGAATGTAAGGATAAATCTTTAGTGACATTTATTTGAAGCTTGCAGTCTGCCCAAGCAATTCTATCTAGATTTTACTCACTTGCAACTCGAATTATTATCGATTTTGTTTCAGTAGACAACACTCGTATTAGTTTTAGGAACAGTCAAATCTTATGCGATATTAATTTCTTTACTTTTTTTTTGACAATTAAGAGGTTTAAAAAAAAGTAAACGCCATGTTATCCATCTACCATTTATAATTAATATTCATAGGAATTAATTTTTTTAGACATTGTAAAGCGATATTTAGTTATTTAAAAAATTTAATTTACAGTTATAAAACAATCTAGATGATAAAGTATGACTGAAATATAAAATATGACACCTAAATCATAATACTTTTACAAAATATTTTAAACTATTTAAAAAAGGTGGAAAATGTATACTTAGTACTTAACATGGCCTTGCATTACTTTTTTTTTTTACGAAACGAACAGTGTTATGTCATATTTAATCTACGTAAAATAAAATACTAACTAAATAATTATGCAGTCGTGCGATTTTGCATATTTCCTTAATTCAGATGAGAATTAGGAACTAAACTCGTTGTCTAAAAACAAAGGCATCTTAAAGTACAAAAATATTTTTCAACTATTAAAATAAATGAAGAAATTTGTCTTGCCCTTGTCCGTTTAGTCTCAAGTTCAGTTCTTTGATTAAATTCTTTTTCAAGCATATTGCAATAAATTATTCTAGCTTCTACTACCTTCAATTCTTTTGACTCTTGTTAACCCAAGACACAAACTTTCTGCAAAGAGAAAAAAATGATTAAAAACCTTCTTAAATTAAAAGAAAAATATCAGGGTGGCGATTCGGTCAATTTTTAAAATTTTTCCGGGCAACATTGCATTTTCATTTTCCAAAACATTGCAAAATAAATGAATTATGAAAAAAAACTTAAATTTTCCACTAGAAAATATTAATTTTATACAAAAAAATCTATGAAACAACCAAATTTAACATTTACATGGCTCAAATTTCAAATAAAATTATGAATTTTCAACTAAAATTATGAATATTTAACTGGAACACTTGAATTTTCAAACAAAAAGATGAATTTTTAAACAACAAGAATAATTTTCAAATAAAAAGATTAATTTTAGACAAAAAATACAATTTTTTTTAACAATATATAATCATTTTAAACGAAATATTTGAATTTTTAATTGAAGAAGACAAGTTTTCATCCTAATAGTTGAATTTTTAACTAAAAAAAAAATTTTTGAAACAAACAAGAGTTTTCACCTATAACAATAAATCTTTGATTGAATTTCTATACAAAAAAAAACACTTTTTACTAAAAAACATAAACTAACAACCAAAACTTAAACAATTAAATTTCAAGTTAAATAAAAATTATGATTAACTAAACATCCGAAGTTTTAACTAAAACTATGGAATTTTCAAATAGAATAAGTTAGATTTCAGGTTAAAAAATTACTCTCTACAAAAAAAACTAACTTCAAAAAAATAATTACATTTTCAATCAAAGTGTTGAATTCTCATATAAAATTGTAAATATTTAACTGGAGTCGGTAAATTTCAAAACAAAAAGATAAATTGTTAACAGCAATGATGAGTCTTTGACTAGAAAAATTAATTTTCAACCAAGAAGACTGATTTCTACCAAAAAAATACGAATTTTCAACTTAAAAAAATATAATTTTTCAGCAAAAAATTTAATTTTTAGTCAAAAAATAAATTTTCAACCAAATTGATGAAACATTTAAATGGAATAATAGTTATATTTTCAGTAAAAAACACATACTTTTCAACCAAAAAACATCAGAAGAAAAAACAAGTTTACAATTAAACAGCTCATTTTTTAACCAAATAAATTAATTTTTAATTAAATCGACGGATCTTCAACCAACAAAAAAAAAATTTTAAACAAAAGAGTTTCTTTCAACAAAATAATTTTATTTTCAACCTAAAAGAATAATTTTCAGCTATAATGACAAATATTAAACCGGAATACTTAAATTTTTAACGAAAAAAATACTTTTCAAACAATAAGATTAACTTTCGAAGAAAAATATAATTTTCTTTAAAAAATCGATTTGTATTTCAATTAAAAAAAATACTTTTCAAACTGATAAATTTTCAACTAAAATGATAAATCTTCAATTTTTAGCCAAACAGTTTAAATTTAATCAGAAAAAAGATAAATTTTTAATTAGAGACGGAACAGAAATCTATTTCCGTATGAAAAAATTTGTTATGCTAAAAAAGTATGAAAAAGATTGGGGACAAAAATAAAAATTTAAAAAAGAAGTAGAAAATAAAATTTCAACAAATAATCGAATAGTTCGATTTTTTCTCAAAAAACTATTTCTTCACAACAAATTTTGTATTCAAATTGTTGAATTTTTAACTAGAAAATATCATCTTTTCACTCAAAATAGAACAGTTAAATTTTTAGTTAAAGAAATTAATTTTCAACAAAACTGATGAAATTTTAACCAAAATTAATAATCTACAACTGGAATAGTTGAATTTTATTCCAAAAAGATGAATTTTCAACCAAAACGATTAATTTTGTACACAAAAAAAAATAAAAATTTTCCACACAGTAAATTAATTGTCAAACAAAGAGTTTAATTTTCAAAAGAAAAGTATCAATTTTGCGCAACATAGTTGAATTTTCCATTTAAAAATACATATTTTTATCCAAATTGTTGAGTTTTAAATTAGAAAGTATTCTTTTTTGACAAAAAATGGAGCAATTAGATTTTCGGTTAAGGAAATTAATGTTTAATCAAACTGATGAATTTTCATCTAAAATAATTAATCTTCAATTTAAATAATTGAATTTTATTCCAAAAGAAAAATGGTCAAACAAATAGTTTGTTTAATATTTAAAAGGAAAATATCAATTTTCTACCCAATACTTGAATTGTCACCAAAAAAGGATAAATTAATTTTCAACAAAGTAGTTTTGTTTTTAAAAAATAATAAATTTTTAATTAAAATGATGATTCTTCAATCAAAAAAATTAATGTTTAACATGATTTAAACTTTTAACGAAGTAGTTGATTTTTCGAATAAAAAAAGATGAACTCGCAACGAACAAACTAAAAAATTTTCCTATTATATTTCAAAAATATATCTCCTCTGAAACACTACTTCTACTCTAAAAACTGCTTAAAGTACTTTTTTTTATCCAAAATTTTGAAGAGGGAACTTTTAAACTGTGACGAACTCTGACTTGGAGGGATTTTTTAAAAAGTATCATAGTTTATATTTTAATCAAAAAGATGAAATTTATTTACAAAGAAAAAGAATTCAAAACCCAAAAAGGCGAATTTTCAACAAATTAAATCTAATTTTCAAGCAAAAAATGTGACTTTTCAGAAAAAATTAT
Source organism: Druon quercuslanigerum (assembly GCA_010014905.2). Lineage (NCBI taxonomy): Eukaryota > Metazoa > Arthropoda > Insecta > Hymenoptera > Cynipidae > Druon > Druon quercuslanigerum. The sequence continues at coordinate 27,867 of JAAAKG020136880.1, forward strand.
TTTCCACGTAACTGATGTAATTTTAAATAAGAAAAATGAATTTTCACACCCAGAAAATTATTCTTTACTCAAAAAGGTGAATCTTCAACTGAAAAAAATTTATCCTAAAATAGGCTTTTCCACCAAACAGTTAAAATGTAAATTAAAGAATTGAATTTTCAACTAAAAATATAAATCTTCAAAAAAAAATGATTTCTTAACAAACTGTTTCAACCAAATCTTTCAAAGAAAATAGTTGAACATTCAAGCAAAGAAGATGAATTTTTAACTAAAAAAAAACAAATTTCAAAAACTTTCATTCAAAAAAGATTCCAGTTGACTTTTAAGTTTAAAATATAAAATAAAAAAAAAGTTTCTAAGAAAACAATTTAATTTTTATATAAAAGAACGAATTTTTTCAAACAAAAAGCATGAATTTTTAAAAACAGAGGAAGTTTTAATAAAAGATCGACAAATTTTCTATTTAAAGTTTAATTTTTAATCAAATAGTTGCATTTATATCCATGAAAGATGAATTTTTAATTAAAAAGAAAAACAAAATTTCCAAAAAATATTGGAATTTTGATCCAGAAATGATTTTAATTCTCTTTTTAACCGCAAAATAGTTTAATTTTCAACAAAGCAGCAGAATTTTCAAACAAAAATTATGTCTTTTCAACGAAATTGTTGAATTTTCAACCAAACAGTTCCATTTTTATCCAAGAAAAATGTAACTTTTGCGAAACTAGGTGAATTTTAACGTCAAAAAGACAAATTTTCGAAAAAGAGTTGAATTTTCAAACGAACAGTGGCATTTTATTTAAGAAAGATTAAATTTCTCTTAAAAAACCTTGAATAAATAGTTAAATTTTCATACAAAGAAGATTCGAGTTCGCTTTCGAATACCAAAAGAACTGTAAACAATAAGTTAATTTTCTATTAAATAGTAAAATTTTTAACCAAAAAGTATGACTTTTTAACAATTTTTTTAAATTTTTAACCCAAAAGTTGCATTTTGGTCCAAGGAAAATAAAAATTCTACTAAAACAGGTAAACTTTTAAATTAAAAGGACAATTTAAAAAAAAAAAGATTTGAATTTTTATCCAAAACAATTTGAATTGACTTTTTAACACAAAACTACGAATTTAAAAAAAAAAATTTCTTGTATAGTTGGATTTTCAAAAAAATATTTACATTTTTATCCAAGAAAAATGGAATATATCTACTATAAAAGATAAATACTTTAATCAAAAAGAAAAATTTTCAGAAAAAAATATGTTTCATCCAATAAAGATTTGAGTTGATTTATCAGGCACAAAACATGAATTTGAAACAAAAATTTAAGGTTCTACGAAAAAAGTTAAATTTTTAATCCAAAAAGACGAATTTTTATAAATTTTTATAAAAAAGGGAAAATTGTTAAATTCTTGAACAAATTATAAAATTTATAACTAAAAAGATAATCTTCATGTGAAAGTCTTTGCCATACAAAAATTACGTACATAAGTGAAGGACCCCCCCCCCCCCCCCCCCCCCCCCCCCCCCCCGTCCACCGATGACCCCCCCAACAAACAAAAACAATCACCCCCTCCCATCACAAATAAATAAATTTTTTATATATAAAAAATAATAAAAAAAAAAAAAAATTTCGATGTGAAACTCTTTGCCAAAAAAAAATTACGTATAGAAGGTAAGGCCCCCCCCCCCCCCCCCCGATTTAGCTGTTACGCAATTTAAGTACAGTCCCTAATGGAAAAAAATTCCTTCCCTCATAAAGTATAGATCTATATTTTTTAAAAATTCAAAAATTGCTAAAAAGCAAGCAGTCATTTCTTGGGTTCTTAGGAGAATTTTTTTTAATTTTCTAGGTAAAATCAAGTACTCTAGAAGAACAATAAATTATAATTCAATTAGAGTAAACTGAGATAATCTGGAAAATCCAAGATCCATAAAATAATCAAATTTTTGACCAAAAAGATTAATTTCTAACCAAGGAGAATAATTTCTACCAAAAGAGAAGGATTTTCTATAAAAAAGGAAATTTTTCAACCAAAAACTAAATAATTATTAAGTTTTTAGGAAAAAAATTAATGTTTAAATAAATGTTCAGTGATTTCCCGGTTTCCGGACCAAGTTGCCACCCTGAAAATTAATTGAATATTTAAAAATTGAATTGTGTAAACTTACTCTACTATTTCTGGCAATTCCTTATACCGACATATATATTTATGCCCAAGTCCATAGGAAGCGTCAATTCGAATCATCTGAACCTGTTCTGTGTCATTTCCATGATGTTTAAGAGCAGTTTCGTAGAGCTGAAAGCAAAAATTAGTATACTTATTTAAATATCATTTAAAAAATTTATATTATTTTCATAATAATAATCAGAGTGGCCGCAAAACTTCATTTTCAAAATTCACTGACTTTTTACTGACCAATTCTTTATTTTCTCTGAACATTAATATTCAAAGACCGGCATTTTAATTATTTTGTCTTGCTCTCAAATTTACTTATTTATTGTAACCAAAAAATCGGGCATTTCCACAAAAAATGATGAATTTTCAATCCAAAGAACAGATTTTCAACAAAAGAGTCGAATTTTTCACCAAACAGACGACTATTTAACAAAATAGTTGAATCTTTAACAAACTATTTAAATTTTAAATCAAATAGTAGCATTTTCAACCAAAAGAGATGAAACATGAACCAAAAATATATTAGTAGTCTTTTGAATTAGGTTTAAACCAACAAATATGATTTTTCTACAAAAAGATGAATTTTTAATCTAAAAGGACGAATTTTGACCAAAACAAGTGTTGCATTTTCGCCAACAATATTTTACTTTCTAACCAAACAGTTCAATTTTCAACAAAATTGTTAAAGTTTTAACCCAACTGTTGAATTTTCAAACGGTTAGTCGAATTTTCAAACAAAAAATATCAAAGTTCAACCAAAAATAGTTGTATTGTCAATCAAATACTTAAATTTTTTAAATAGTTGAACTTTAAAGTAAAAGAGATGAACTTTCAATAAAATAGTTGAAATTTTAACCAGATGGTCGAATTCTTAATAGAAAACGATTAAACTTGAATCAAAAACGTTGCTTTTTCAACTAAATAGTTGAATTTTTAAGCCAAAGGACGATTTTTTTAGAAGGTAGATAAATTTTAATCCCGAAAAGTTAAATTTTTAAGAAAAAATAAATAAATTCTCAACAAAGATTTTAACCAAAAGAAATTAAATTCCTGTCAACAAAGCTGAATTTTAAACAAAAAAGATAGCTTTTCTACTAAAAAGACGAATTTTCATTAAAACAATTTGCATTAAAAAAATTAATTTTCAACCAAAAAAAAACCACAAATTTTCAACATAATAGTAAAGCTTTGAATGAAAGAGATGAATTGTCAACAAAAAATTCATTTTCAACTAAACAATTGCATTTTTAACAAAAAATAGGAAATATGAAACCAAGAAATTTAGTTTTCTACCAAAAAGTCGAACTTTCAGCTAAATAAAATCAATAATTGTCAAACAAAAATAGAAAAATTACATTTTCAGGTTAAAAAATTAATATTAAAGCAAACAAAAAATAGTTCAATTGGCCACAAAAAATATTAACCATTAACCAAAATATTTTCTTAATACAGTAGTTCATTTTTTACCCAAGTAGTTAATTTTTCAATTAAAAAAGATCAAGTTTCAACAAAATAGTTAAATTTTCAATTAAAATTTATCAATCTTCAAAAAATAGCTAAATTTTTAACTAAAGAGTTGAATTTTCAACAAAATAATTGAATTTTTAACCAAATAATTGAATTTTTAACCAAATAATTGAATTTTAAATCTAAGAGTTGGATTGTCAACCAAATAATTAAGTTTTCAACAAAAATATATGCATTTTCAACCAAATAGTTGAATCTTGAAACTACAAAGATGAATTCTCAACAAAAAAGTAAAAGATGACATATCAACCAAAAGACATTAAATTTCTATCAAACGAAATAAATTTTAAATTTGAAAGGACTAACTGTCAACCACAAAAATTGTTTTTCTATCTAAAATACGAACTTTCAATCAAATATTTGAATTTTCAACTAAAAAAAATAAATTTTTGATTAAAAATGGAAGTTCAATTTTCAGAAAAAAGGTCAATTTTCAACAACAAAAAAACAACAAATTTTCAAACAAAAAAATAGCATTCTAAAACAAAAAAGAGAAAATTTGATAGCAAGAAGTTAAGTTTTCTACTTAAAATACGAATTCTGAAGTAAAAAAGATCAATTTTTCAAAAAAAAAAAAATGTATATCCTTAAAGTTGAATTTTCAACCTAAAAAGATGAATTCTTCACAAAAAATGCAATAGATGATATTTTAACCAAAAGAAATAAAATTTCTACTAAACGAGATGAATTAATAAAACCGAAAAGACGAATTTTCAAACAAGAAGATTACATTCCTACCAAAAGGACCAATTTTTAATACAACACATGCATTTTTAAGCAAATTGTTAATTTTTCAACTGCAAAAAACAAACTTTCAATTAGAAATGGAAAAGTTAAATATTCAATTAAAAAATAAGTTGCAAGGAAACTAAAAACAAAATTTCAAACAAAAAGACTATTTTTTTCGATAAAAAAAGACGACTTTTCAACTAAAAAAAATATATAAATTTTTAAAATAGTTAAATTTTTAATAAAATATTAACAACTTTTAACTTAAAGTTGAATTTTCAAGAAAAACAGTGGAGTTTGTAAACAAAAATTTAATTTTCAACATAAAAAATGAATTCTCCACAAAAAATGCAAAAGATGATATTTGAACCAAAATAATTGCAATTTCTGCCAACAGATAAATTTATAAAACAGAAAAGACGAATTTTCACCGAAGCAGATTACTTTTCTACCAAAAGGGCCAATTTTTCATACAATACATGAATTTTTAAGCAAATTGTTGATTTTTTAACTGAAAAAGATCAACTTTAAATTAAAAATTGAAAATTTATATTTTCAATTAAACAATTAACTTTCAAGAGATGAATTTTCAAACGAAATTTTTATTTTAGCCAAACAGATACATTTTTAACAAAAAATAGGACATGTGAAGATTAATTTAAAGCAAAACGTTACATTTTTATCAAAAGTGATTCAATTTTTACTAAAAAAGATGAATTTTTAACAAAACAGTTGAATTTTCAACACAGAAGGGTTTAATTTTCAACAAAACAGTTGAATTTTCAATCATACATTATAATTTTTAACTACAAATATAATTGTCTGGAGGAAGAAACTGCAAAGAAAAAGAAATGTCAGGCAAATAAATTACTGCCAAGAATATTATATCAATTTCGCTTATCAATTTTTCATTTTTCTTGACTATTACTTTGCAAAGACCAGAATCTTACAATTGCAACATTTTTTCCATAGAATCTGTAAAAAATGGAATACAACAATTCAAAATTATAATTAAAAAATTTAGATTCATTAACCCTGATTATCAGGTTTTCCCTGACCTACGGCCACTCTATAAAAATACTATTATTATTACTATATCCCGTCCTGCGACTATTACAATAATAATAATTTTTTATAACAAATAGATTATGATTATAAACCAATTTCTTCTTTCTGTCATATAATTATGATATATTTGTTATAAATAATAATAAATTATTATCATAGACGTGGTACGCGACATTATATTTTAAAATTCTATATAAACATAAATATTTTCATCGTAAAATACCTTTACGCCTAAAGAAAATGGTACAACGGCGTCATCTTCTGCGTGTAAAATCATAACAGGACACTGGAGTTTCGTGATGTGCTTATCAGATTCGAATCTTAAATGATTGTCGTAAAATGGCTGAACGATAACCCATTTAAACCAGGGTAAATGCTTAAATATCTGGAAAAGGGAGAATTTTTAGCAAAATAATTTACAAATTAAATTATCTTTCACCTTCAGCTTATTCTTTTTAATTTGGTAATTTTAATAAATTTTAAATTTATTACCAGCGCCATGGGATGCTCACTCAACTCCGAAGCTATGTTGTTGAAAGGAGATTCCAGAAACAACCCTGCTGGAGAATGTCCATCAACTGCCAATAAGGCGAGAGCGTGCGTTGATACACTATAATTAATTTTAACTCGATTGTAATTCTCATTACGATAAATGCCTTTCAACTAAAATAATTAATTCCCAACGAAAAATAAAACAGTTGATATTTCAATAAATAGAAACGAATTTTTTACAAAATAATTGAATCCTCAAAAAAAAAAAAGAATGCATTTTCAACCGAGAATATTAATATTCGTTTCAATCTGAAGGGTTTGCTTATTTCTGGAAGGAAATCTTTTTATTTGAATTTTCGTAAAAAGAATACAAAAAATATTAGCCATTTTAGAAACGCATTACAATTTTTTTGATGGTTTCTTTTCCTATTTGGAAAATGCAATAATCTAAAGAGATTGCTTCAGAATACCCCACAAAAAAAGGAAATAATTGAATTTTTAATTACAGAAGACAAATTCACAACCAAATAGCTAAATTTTGAATTAACAAAAATAATAATTTTAAACCGAAAATGGAATAGTAACATTTCTTAGTTAATAAACATAAAATAATTTTAAACCAAAAATAAGAATTTCAACTAAAAAAATGAAACTTCAACTGAAATAGTTGAATTTTCAAACAAAAAACTAATTTTTACTAAATAATTTTTACTCAAAAAGGTAAATTGTCAAACAAAACTTAAATATAATTAAAATTCAAGTTGAAAAATTAATGTTCAAACAAACAGATGAATTTTCAACTACAAATATGGAGATTTTAATTGGAATAAGTTGAATTTTCTGTTAAAAAGATTACTTTCAAAAAAAAAACTAACTTTAAAAAAAAAAGTTCAACTAAAATTGTAAATCTTTAACTGGAATAATTGAATTTTAAACCACAAAGATGAATTTTTAACTAAAATGACGAATCTTCAACTAGAATAGTTGAGTTTTTAATTAAAGTTATGAATTTGCAACCAAGAAGATTAACTTGCTACAAACAAATTATTTTCTACCAAAAAAAGTCAATTTAGAAGAAAATATGTCGATTTTCAATGAAATAGTTGAATTTTCCGTTAAAAAGATACATTTTTATCCAATTTCTGGAATTCTGAACTAGAAAACTAGAAAAAATCAATTTCTATCAAAAAGATACATTTTTAACAAAATCAGGATAGCGATCCGGCGGACAATTTCAAATTCCCTTTTTTTCCCGGTCAACTAAAAGCCATGTGTTCATAAATAAATTTTGAAACAAATACTTAATTTCCCCTCTAAAAAATATCAGTTTTTTACATAAACTGGAATAGTTAAGCTTCCAGTTAAAAAAATTAATTTTTAACAACAAAATCGTTCAACTTTCAACCAAAGTGATAAATTTTTAAATAAAATTTTGAATCTTTAACTGGAATAGTTAAATTTAAAAATAAATAATTTAAAACTAAAATGATGAATATTTAACTGGAACACTTGAGTTTTCAACCAAACAGATGAATTTTTAAACAAGAAGATTAATTTTCAAATAAAAAGATTAATTTGCTATTAAAAAACACCATTTTTCAACAAAATACATAAATTATTACATAAATAGTTTTTTGTCTCTAATGAGCCGAAAAGTGAGGTAGTTTGGAAGTCTAGTTTTTAATTGTGAATCTTTGTCATGCTCATTTTGTATAAGATTTATTTTCGAACTTAAATTAACATTTTTTAATAGAGTTTTACGTACGAGTTTTTTTCATTGAGTCACAATAATTTTACCTCAATTTCTTGAAAGAAATCTTCTTATTTGAATTTAAAATA
>JAAAKG020136881.1:0-13065 GCA_010014905.2 Druon quercuslanigerum
AGGTCCGAATCTATCTTCTGCTTAGGTAGTGAAAATTAATTCACAGACTAGGCAGTAGGTAGATTCACGCGTCCCAACGAGGAGGATTGTATTTATTGGCTAAATATTAGCAATAAATGACAAGTTGACATTTACTAGCCTTGAAAATTTACCTGTGTCTTAAGGCCATGACTTTCTTTGCATTTCTTCGTTAGAGCCCAATAACTTTCATAGAAAACATTTTTTTCGCCTGGCTCCAGTTTTCAAGATATTTGGTAATGTTTCTTAGAAGGGTTGGATGTTTAACCCTCTATAACCCGAAAACTATCAATTTTAGGACTTCGTGCTCCATATAACTTTTGATCGAGACATTGAGAACTACAATTTTACGAAGTTTAATCAAAGTCGACCGAAAGCCATTTCATGTACATTTGCTGCGGTGTCATTTGAAAATTTTATAAAATTAAAATTTTTAAAATAAAATTTGCTGCTAAAACATTTCTAAACATAATAGTAATAAAGTGCATCATGGAAAGAGAATAACCTCCTCCCCCACCCAGTATGAGCAAGATATTTCAATTTTTAATGATATTTTGAATATTTTTAATGTATCCTATTGGCAAATAAATTGCAACTTAATTTCTACCATAATATTTGATAGTAAATGATAAAATTAACTTATCTTTGACGCGGCTGCTTGAATTTCCTAAGTTTCCGTTTTGCAGTTTTAAGTTTCGTGGTAGAAAGTTTAAAAAATTTTAGAATGTAAGCAATACGAGTATATGTATCGAGAGTTTGCAGTATACTGACTTTTAGCAGCTTTTTGAGAATACGACAAGTGTTCAATTACAGTAGCGTCTGATTTTTGCTCATTTTTTTATGTGTCTAACATATTGGTCATTTGAAAATTCTATGAAATTCCTGCAAGCAATAGAAGTTTTTTTTTTAGTTAAAAAACGTTTCCGAACCCCCAAAACCTTGATAATGCTTTTAGACTTTAAAAGTTATTTCTATATTCCTAAAATGTTTTTTAAATTTAAAAACTTTTTAAAAATTTTATTGAATTAAAAAATTTTCTATCAAGATATTTCAATTTCCAATGATATTTTGAATATTTTGAATGTAACCTATAGATACATAAATTTCAATTTAATTTGTACCATAATATTTGATAGTAAATAATGAAGGTAATTTATCTTTGACGCAACTGCTTAAATTCCCTAGTTTTCCATCCTGCAGTTTTAATTTTCGCGGTAATACTTTGAAAAGTTTTTAAATGACTTTTAGCTGCTATGTGAGGATACGACAAGCTTTAAAGTGTTTAAATTCGGGAGAAAGTATTTAGCTATTGTTAATTGTAAATATAAACATCATTTAAGCTATTTAAATGATAAAATATAATTTTTCTAAACATTACATTTAAAGATTGAGTCATAAGTAGTCAAACGCGAATTTGTCCCTGGGAGCAGTTCTTGAAAATTCAGAGACCCAGTAGACGAACAGTGTGATCCGAAATAGAAAGAGGTTATGGATGATAAGTACACACTTTCTTACTTGCAAGAAGTGATTGAAGTACTTATGAATAATTAAATAAATACGAGGTGTGAGATACATTAGCAATATATATGGTTTGTTTAAATAAATATCTATTTAAATATCGTTCGCATAATAACTTATAAAAGTCATCTAATTTGAATTAAACAACATAAATCAAACATTTGAGGAAAATCGACATTTGGCGCCATTTTACTGTCTAATTATTCTTTTCATCTAATAATAAATTTTGCTCTTTGTTTAGAATTATTTTACCTACAAAAATTAATCACGAAAATAATTTAAATCCATAAGTCTTCGGGTATTAGGGTATCCACTCTAAAATAATACGGTATACCCAAACATCCCCAAAAAAACTAAAAAAACCATATTAATCGTGCAATTTGACCTAAGCTGCCTTTATTACTAAAAAAAGCGTGCACTCAAAGAAAGTCACGAGACAAAGGCCTCCCTTTCTTAGCTCTAGCCATAAACAGCAAGGCAAAAGCAGCTGGTTTCTCGAATTGTCACGAACTTTTTTTAAAAGATAGCACGACTCGTTTGTTCTGTTGGTATTTTAAATAGTTATTTAAAATATTAAAGTTCCTAATATAATTTTGTGCGGAAAAGATACAAACATATATAATTTTCTAAACTAACATAACTCTGACAGTGTTCGACTATCGGGCACTGTTCGAGTATCGGGTCCACTACATTATTAGTTTTTGCTTTATAACATATTTTTTTATACAAAACTAATTTTACTGAAATGTTTACAAAATTCTCATCAAAAATCTAACAATATACATATGCTTTATATTTAAAAATATATGTTTTTTGTAGTTATATTATGTTCCGATTGGCTATAAGATCCAGAATTAATCCTCATAAGGTGAAAAAATTTATAAATTTTGAAAACGTATCTAAATTTGTGGCATAATTCTCTCAATATGGACTATTCAACTAGCAAACTCTCGTTTAATAGAGTAGAATTGTTCTTATCAAAATACGTTTTTTTTTTAACTTTTGATTATTTATTCATAACTGTTAAAATTTAATAACATATTTTTTTCCACTTGTTAAAACTTTAAAATTGTTAATTTCTTTTTGCAGAATTAAGTGAACAGGTCAAGTTGCCATGTGTTTCTTGTGTACGAACCACATCACCCCAAAGGCGTAATGTTCCTCCGCAAGTCCAAAATGTAGTTCAGCAACCAGCAGCACAACAGTTTCATGTAACAATAACAATGCCACGACCCGCTAATCAGCCACAAGAATTACTTCAGCCAAATCCAGCACCACATCCGCTACATCCACCACAACATCAGCCACATCCAGCACCACATCAGCCACAACCAGCACCACATCAGCCAGATGTAAGATCTCCGCCACCAGATGAACGTAACGTACTTAGCCCTTTAATGCTGCGTTGGGATAGTGTCACTGAACGTCATCCTAGTCCTTGACTTTCCAAACTATAACAAATACACTTATATTAGATAAGGCAATTTCTTATTGCAATACTTAAATAGTATAGCTAAAGTATAACTAAATTAAAACAACTGATTAAAAAATCATAAATCATAATAAGATTAAATATTTAACTTTTTACAAACTTTACCAACTTATAAAGTTGAGAGAAACATTTTTTTTATCAAGTGTGAAAACAAATTCTGTATTAATGATGTTATGTAGTCATTTTTGTGATGGGTTTTACTAATCCAATGCCGTACTGAAGCTTAAAAAAATGCGCATGTAAAGACGAGAGTACCTTAACAATTTTGTCTGAATAAACATTCATTAGATTGCCGTGAGTGAATAAAAAGTATCACCTTTCCTATTTTTCTCTGAATTTTAAAACGTGTACGCATAAAAAATAAATAGCTTAATATATCGCTTAAACGATAATAATCTATAGCAGCAATAAAAATATTAGAATTCTAAGGGTAACTCTAAATAAATAGGAATAAATTTGACAATTTGAAATATTTAATTGAAAATCTAGTGACGTAAGCGCGTAAGCGTTAAATTTCAAAAATGTATTGTATTAGTACCAGCTTATTGTTTCATTTATTATGATCCAGTGCGATGTAGAAGTGGGCAAACCTACACATTTATTAATTTTTTTAAAAAGAGATCACAGTAAAAATTGAAGTGGTACATTTTGTTGCCGCTTTCTGGGAAACAAAGTCAGTTTTAATAGAAACACCCGTTTTTCATATGATTACATCTTTTTCACGCTAAAAGGAGCTAGGTAACTGCTTAAAAGTTATTTCTGCTTTTTTCAATTTAAAATAAAAAATGTATGCTACTCTCTGTGTGCCTATATTTTTGTTTTTAGGAACGCGCTGCACGACTGGCAAGAGTTTTTCTCGAAAGTGATTGCTTCATTCAGGACGCTCCTTTCTGGTTCGATAGAGTTTGTTTTAATTATTATAAATGAAATATATGCAACTCTGTCCTATTCAAAAGTTGCGTTTCCAGGGATGCGCTATATCTTTTCCAAAAAATTTTATTCGAAGATGGCTGCTTCATTTCGGATGTTTCTTTAATGTTTCGATAGGAATTATGTTAAAATAGCTCGAAATTACTTTTTTTGATTAAAAGAAATGAATTGCATTAAGTACGACATTTTTTGTGGTTCCCATAAAATTCGAGATTTGTCACTTACGCCCTTATGCCTCGGGACTCGTCAATTGATTTCGCAATTAACTTTAAAATTATAAAAATTGGATTGTGTTTAAAATGATAAACTATTTTACAATCAAGATACGACCTTACGTAATTTCTAATTACGTCTTACTAGACATAACATTTCACGTAAAGATTAATTAAGTAATGGCATTCAAAACTCTCAAAATTACATGTATTTTATTAAAAGATAAAAATATCTAGGCATAAGGGATTAAGTTGGCTCTTTAAAAAAAATTTTTGGAAATATATTTAGGTTTGTTAATTTAATTGACTAGCATTTTTCTGTTTTAACTAGAATTTTTTTGCTGTATAGTACAAATCTTTTCAGTGAACCTAAGCAGTTCGTTATTTTTAACTTTAGTAAAGTAAGGTTAGATAGCTTGGTAAAGTTTAAAATGATACACAAACAATTAGGTTGTTTTTCTCCATTTACTAAGCATATAAGACTGTACTTGAGTATTTTATCAATTTTCTTATCGAAATAATAGTTCACAGAAAAATACCGATCATTAAAAGCACGGCGACTTCGTGTTTTTTTGACTTGGAAAAAATAAGACGCCGGAGAATAAGAATGCAACTATGTTTATATTACAGTTTCCCACTTAAAGTATTTCCATTTGAGAAAATAATCATATTTCGGGGACCTAACGTATGAGCGACAACAAAAATGAGCTTACTGTTTTTCTGATTTTACTCTACATTTATTTTATACTGATAAGCGTATGCGATCAAATCATGATAAATCCATTTAAGATGATTTCTCAATAATTAAGGTTCATAATTCGTAAGACCTGAAATGATAAAACCAAGCTAATTTATTTTATGCGAAAACTGTATTCATCATATTTTATTTGCTTGTTACATGCGGATATCAGCTATCAATACTTTATTCTACGTAAATCAGCTTAAACACGATAATGTAACAAAATTTTTCTGCTATGCAGACTGAAAATTGTAAAAAACAGTAAGGAATGCGGGCACATTTAAAAAAAGTCCAATTTGAAGGTTTACTAGAGGCAATGGGAAAATCTTTTTCTAAATTCATGAATGTGAAGAAAATATTTAAAGAAAATTATAGGTGAAAAAATTTGAGAGATGATAAAAATCGTTACTTAAAATTACAAAAATATACAAGTTTACTATCTTAAGTTCTAGTGAAAATATCAAAGCGATTTAAACTCAAAACTGTAACGGACAGGCTTTGTAACTATTTGCATTCTCCAGGAAAGATGTGACTATTTCTTTCGTGAAAATCGTGATATTTTCGAACAATTTTTTTGTCGGACGGTAAACGTTAAAAACCAGCGGAAATGTCCTTTTCTGTGACAAAAATGTCCAAGAAGAACACGATTTTCACGAAATCAAAAACAATCAACTCCTTCCCGGCGATTGTTAATAATTGCAGAGCGTATCCATTACTGCTTGGAGTTTGAATCGGTTTAATATCTTCATCAGAACTGAAGAGAGTACAGTTGTAAATTTTTGTAATTTTAAACAACAATTTTTATTATTTCTCTAAATTGTTAATTCAAATTAGTAACACCTTAGTAGCACGACACTAAGGAATAAGTGAGAATGTATTGATTTTGATTCAGGGAGCTACTTTATGCATAACAAACTCTTGCTGGACCTACGTACCGCATTTTGTTCCTGGAAGTGCCCATAATTTTCTCCTGCAAAGCACCTTCCACCATCACATACTGAAAAATAAGACTTTTTAAGGTTTTTTTAAAAAATTAACATGAAAGGTGCTATTTTGATCTCAGTTTAGGATTTACCCGCAGGGAAGAGGTTCAATGGGTGAAACATGGCTCAACAATGACATAGGCGTGGGTTGAGCGTGAATTAACCGTGGGATAAGCGTGGAGTAAGCGTGGCTCAAGATTGGGCCAACGTTAAGCGACGGTCGTATTACGGTCATCCCACGGTCGTCCCATGGTTATGAAAAACGGGTCAAGCATGGCTCATTAGCCATGCTTAACCCATAGGCCCCTCTGCTATGCTTCGCTCACGGTGGAACGTGATTTGGTTGAAATTTAACTTTAACTCACTTTTTAGAAAGGATTGGTGGATAAATATTTTCTTTAATTGGACTTGGCGCAATTTTTTTAAAACCCGCGTAAAAGAAGTTTGCATGGCTCAGGGATGGCAAGACACTTGGAAATATCTGGCGAAAGCACGGGTCACGGCTGAATGGTAGCATGGCGCAAGCCTTGCTCTCGTCAGTCTCCCATGCTTAGTACACGCTAAACACAAATGAATATTCTTAAGGGCATGTAAGTGTCAGAGAAAATTAGACTGCGTTAAAAATGGAAATCTTAGGTTTGCCAATAGTCTAAACATTTCTAAATGGTAAGTTCACTACCCGGGTGCACTGGGTCGCGCCCCAGTAGGTTAGAATCACGTATTCTACGAGAGCTACTACCTGATGCTCAATCCGGTGCAACTGGATCGTCGACTCACAATTTTTAGTTATTTTGGCAGTTAGCAAAAAAAATCCTTAAAAATTCTTCCAGGATACGTGCTCAGCTACCTGGACCACTACCTGGTGCTCCCGAGTCGTCGATACACCATTTGAAATTGTTTTCCTCATAAACCAAATTTAAATTTTTTTAAAGTTCTCGTAGAATACGTATTAAACTACCGGGTGCTTGGGAAGATGCAACCAGTTTTTCAACTCACAATTTGTAGTTATTTTGGCTATTGAAACAATTAAAATTTTTTTTAAGTTCGCGTAGATTACATGTTAAGATATCTGGAGCAAAGGCTTTCAGAACATGACCAAGTGTCGATACCGTTAAGCGTGACAGAAAATTGAAAAGTGGCATTTTGATTAATGATAACTCAAATATTTTTAAAGGATCTTGTTTCAAATTTGTCGTACATTAATTTTGGACTTTTGACTTTAAATCGTTCCGTCCTATGGTCACCGAATATGTACATGAATTGTAAAATTTAAAACTTACAGTTAATACCTTGCAGGTTTATTAAACAATTAGGATTGATAATTATTTCATAATTAAAGAAAGAAGAACAATTCAATGAAAATATATCTTTTATTTGAGTGAGCATCTAAGTTTCTTTCAAAATCTATTTAAAATCATTTTGATACATTCATATTCTTTTTTTATTCTCCTTGTGACACTGACCCGGTTATTCCACTTACCCCTGTCGAACCTACTGTAATATTTTAGATTTCCTAAGCCAAAGTAGGGGAAGGTGATTTTAAAACAATATAGATGTGTTTTTTTCTAAAAATACCTGCATACTGCGAGCTCTGCTTTGGGCGAATTGTCGTGGTGCAACCAGAGTTGCCAGATTGGGCGATTTATTGCAAATTGAGCGATTTGATTTAGCTACTTATTATATTAAAGCGATGAGAAATTGAAGAAGTCATCCAGAAACTCACCAAAAATACATGTACTGAGCGACTTCTTATTCAAGCTTAGGATTAAACGGTTTGAGGTTTCCATTCCTCCTGTGTTTTACAAAAAATAGCATCCTTCAATCGCTTTAGAACATCGATATAGAATGCCTGGTTAAGTCTGTTAAGTCTGTCCCAGAAGCGAGACCAATGTACCCTTATGTTTCTGGGGTCGCTGAAACCGAATATGACCTCAAAATTGCTTTATCAGGCCAGAATTTTTTTCTACCCTCAAAATAAGGGCTCAAATTTACTGAATTCAAGGTAATCCACTAAAAAAATTGTTTTTTTTTCTCCAGAAACGAGACCAATGTACGCTTATGTTTTCGGGGCCACTGCAACCGTACATGACCTCAGAAAATGTTCATCAGGTCAGCATTTTTTTCCTACTTAAAAATAAGAGCTCAAATTTTCTGAATTTAAGGTATTCAGAATTATATTAATCCCTAGAACAAATTACGACGTCGAATCATCACAAAATGCAACAGAGTGCCAAAACCTAGTAACGGTTCACTGTTTAACTCTAATGTGACCAATAAAATTTCGCACGCTTATCCATCGCCGTAAAAACTACCCCTTCCAAGGGTTGTATCTTTCAAAAATGTATATCTCTGTTATATGATGCATTGAAAATGTTGTCTTTAATGAATATGTTATGAGCTGTTTAGTAAAAAAATTGTGCGTCCACAAATTTGTTTCTTAAAGTCATAAAAATGAAGGTTCATTTTCTTCAATTTTCATCCCTTCGATAGGGGTGGTTTTTAGGGGTGAAAAATTAAACATTTTTGGGGCTAACTTTGAAGGGGTAGTTTTTACGGCGATGGATAAAGGGGCGAAATTTTCTTGGTTATATTAGAGTTAAACAGTGAACAATTACTAGGTTTTGAGAGAGAGATTTGAGCTCTTATTTAAAGGTAAGAAAAAAATTCTGACTGAATTCTAAGGTCATATTTGATTTCACCGACCCCGAAAACATAAGGGTGCATTGGTCTCGTTTCTGGAAAAAAAACAATTTTTTTAGTGGATTACCTTCAATTGAGCAAATTTCAGCCCTTATTTTGAGGGTAGAAAAAAGTCCTGACCTGATCAAGCATTTCTGAGGTCATATTTGGTTTCAGCGACCCCAAAAACATAAAGGTACATTGGTCTCGCTTCTGGGACAGACCACTTTTTTTGTGGTGCTGTGTAGTCATCTGGATCGCGAACAGTCATCAGTCAAGGTTCAATTTTCTTAAAACCTCTTAAACCATTTGAAGAAAAAGCCGTACTTTTACAATTGAAAATTACTAATAACATGGCATATGTATTGGTACCAGTTTTTCAGCCCTTAAACTAAATTTAAGGTATAAGAGCTGCTCTTTCTTTTCTGAAATTTTCAGTAGACAGTGAAATTCAACATATTCCAGTTACACGTTTACGTTCGACTGGAGCTGCAAGAACACTGGCTGATGATTTTCGGTCACCATTTGTGTATTGAGGAGAGGACATTTAAATTTGAGGCGAGGAACAAATGAAAATATTTTTTATTCAAATTACGTTTTTAAATTTAATGTTTAATGAATATGTCACACGAAAGGATCATAGAGTACATTAAAACCCCAAAAATACGAGCGTCCCGACTCCAAAGGAGCTAGCGGAATTTTTCCCTCCTCTATCACCGCCCTGTTTAAGGATTTCAAAATGCGCGTGTGCATAATAGATCTGCGTGCATTCTCACGCTTTACCCCCGAAATGTAAACGCCGCAGGAGTGGGATCCCCTTTCACAATTCATAGGATATTTGACTTTACAAAAAATAGTAAGGTTGTGTTGTTTTTAACAAAAAAAAATACGTAAGAGACAATTTCTGAAAAATAAATTAAAATTTTTGCATATCTTAAATAGGTTAAGTAAGAAATTTTAAAACTAGTGATTGAAATTCTTATAATTATAAACATTTAGTATGATAGCAATGTTCCAATTATTTTACAGATTTTCAGGACCATCAAGCTGCACAATTTGGATATTTCTATACAATATCAATATTAAAATGTATAATAACGGTTAATAATATATAAAAATATTAATTTCTCCCTGCATGGTTGGAATCGCTACTTTTTATTAGTACAGATAACATGAGATTTGGCAACTATTTCGATGGTAAAACAAACTAAACAGTTTCGTGCTGTAATAAGTCAACGTTATTAGTATTCCCACGAAGTTCGTATTAGAAATGATAGCATTCAGATGACCAACAACTAAAAGTAGTCGAATTTACGACCAATATATTATGAAAAACATAAAAGTAGTAAGGGCTATACGGTTTCTTCTTTAGTGAAATTGGTAGAATTGAACCTGAGCAGTTCTACTTCACGAGACTTGAAGTAATAAGCACAACTAACAGACATAAAAATTAATAGCTACCATCGAAAGCTCTTGCGAAAACAAGAAATGGCGTTGAACGCGGAGTAAATGTAATGCAGACTAAAATCTTAAAATAAATTTTTTAAATTAAAACAAAAAAATTAAACCTTGAAAAAAACTAGCGCTTTTCCAATTTTCATATACCTTATGGTAATTTGTTTAATGTGTTTTTCATAATTTCTATAAAATTCAAATAAAGCAAAGGCATTCTGAAAATCATGACACATTCGTTTGGATAAGCATAATACGAAAATTAAATGTTGCACTTTTATTGATGATATTTAAAATATTTGAAAAAAGCATTACCTTTTTCCCAAAATTTTCTTTAAACTTTCTACTTTAAATAATTCTTTTCGTTAATAAGCAAAAATGTGCATGATTGGTTAAATTTAAATCTCACATGAAGATTCGACTGATATTTAAAGAATTACAAATGAAATAATATAAATGTTATTCAACAATTATTGTTATTTATTCACATTTTTATTGGTGAAAATGGGTTTATTAATATCCATCAGTAGTTTAAACCTGTTGACAGATTTTCGAAATTCACCAAAAAGCTAAATAAAAACGAGAAGTAGTTATCGCACTTCCCTAATTCTGATTTTTAACTTTCTTGTCATGATTTGCCATTAAAAATAGTAATCTAATATTTTGAAAAATTCAATATGTAGGCCATGCAAATGTGATATCTTACATTTCTAAAAGCATATAAGTTTCTTTAGAAAATATTGATAAAAGCAATAAGCAATGACAGGGATTTTTTCTCAAAATAATAAAAACACATGTACTGTGGAATCTGCTGAAATTTATTAGATATCTTAGGCCAAATAAATCAATTTCGAAAATTGATGAATTGGCCCCTGGCTTGTAGTAGGATAAAGTTTCATACATAGAATAGCAATGAGTGTTTATTAAAATATCCTATGCCAGATAAAACATAATGAATCATGGACGATAGCTGGTTCGAAAATGTAACATGTTGACGATTTAATTGATATTGTCATAAAAAATCTACATTCAATATTTCTCACGAAAATAAAATACAAAAAAATAAAATATAAAGATTTTAATCAACAGTACAAAAAAATAAATAAGAAACTTATATTCTTTTCCTTCTTTCGAAATGACATATGCCAAATAATATAGATTAACATGACTTTTAATAAATGATCAAAAATGTCAATATTTTGAAGAATTTCTACATATTGTTTTTGCGCTTATTTTGAGATGAAATTGTATGTACTCAAATAACTCTTGTTGACGTTAAAAAAACTTGATGGTGTGGGTTGGTGTTATCTGGAAAATGTATTGAATAGTTAGTTATCATAAACATGCAAGACTCCTCTCGGAGGTTTTTCTCGAATTTTCGTTTTCCCTATCAGGTTGTGCTAACACAATGTTGTACCAACATTTCACAAATATTGACTTGGATGTGAATACAAGTGAGTGCCAAAAACTCTTTAAATCAATTTTTATTAATTTGACTAGGGTAGCTAAATAATAGCTTCACTTATATTTCCTTTGATATAATTTCTTTGAATCAGTGACCGTAATACACCTTTTTTCGATGGGCATGTATACACTTAATTAAATGAACTGTCTAAAAAAATTTAATTTTTTTATAGTATTCGTTATCTTGGCGGCGAAAGCAACCTCGATTGTTAATTAGTTTCACAAGACTTCTGGAAGATTTAATAAAGTTGACAACGTTACCAAATCTCGGTCTGTTATTAAATTTGTATTTTTTTAGCATTGCCTATTTTTATAACATTCTCTAGATACTTTTATCTACAGTTTAAAATAGGTTAACATATTTTCATCAGGATCTCGCTTGTTTTCCAATATCTTATAAACATATAAGCATGAGTGGTACTTATTGTGTTAAATACATCACACATAAATCTACTTCCCACTTCCACTGTTATCTTACAAATTTGAAGAATGAATAAAGTTAGATAATTATATACTGTTGACATAGCTAATAATATATTTTATATTAAAAATCTTTCAGTTTACAGTTCTCAGTTCCCAGTTATTAACCTTAACCGTAAACAATGAAGATCCTCACTGGCTCCACGTTCCTTGTACTCATGGTTTTTCTTAATTCTGCTCGTAAGTGCAATACATAATATCGATACAAAGAAGGAGTATTAGATGTTCTTTATACTTGATTAACATGAAAAAGTTTTATTCATTTTTCGTAGAACAAGTGCAATAATTTTGCAATCATTAGCGATTTGCGACCGGTAACAGCAATTCAATATCATTGGCTTACTGTTTAAAACTTTGCAATTTTCAATTACTTTTCTTGATTAAATTTAAACTTTAATATTAATTAACTTTTACAAATTGGACTCTTTATTGATAGAAGATACCATAGCCAACCCTTTGCTTTTTTGAAGCTAAGGTTTAAAAACAATAATACAGGCAGCGTATATTTTATATTTTATTGCTTGTGCTATAATTAAATACGGACTTCAATTTTAGTACGGGCTTATTTTTGATCTTCGATCCATAGAGGAGTGTAACAAATGTAAACACCAGGGCCGTGAGAACATTGAGAGTGAACTGACGCAATTTTCTAAATTCGAATTAGTAGAATTTTTCGTTGATGATATATTTTTTAGAAGAAATCGGCCATTAGAAATTTTTCCGAATTTTTTAAGGAAGACCTCTTGTCAGTCTCATGCTGGCTAAATATTTTCTGCGGCCATAAAAATTTTTTCAAATTAAATCGAATTTTACACATTTTTTCGCAAGCAGAAAAGAAAAAAATGTGAACATAAGAGTTTAAACTCTGAAGAACTTCTGAGTCCACATAAAAGTGGTACGATACAATCAAAAAACATTTATATACAAATAATACTTCGTAGATAATTTTATTGAAATAAAACTGTTGTTTACTTTTCACTAATTCTGAATAAGGGAGTAATGTTTATTTGTGTGACTTTATTTTAAAATTTTCGGTAACAAGTTGGGAAGATATTTTTATATGAAGGTCAATAAAGATAAAACTGGTGCGTTTATATG
>JAAAKG020136883.1:0-13065 GCA_010014905.2 Druon quercuslanigerum
ATGATTACTTAAAATTAAAATTAATGAAATTTTTTTAAATAGTTAATTATTCAACTTTTAATTTTTATTTGAAAATAAATATTTTAATTATACTTCATAAAATTTAAAAGAATTACTCCCAGTTTAATTAATTCAATATTGCTCTAAAATTTTATAACACCTTAAATTCAGTCGTTCTTGGCTGAATTTAAGTTAACTTCTGAACTTAAAGTAAGCAAATGAAAGGATAACACTCCCCGTGAGACGCCTAAACCAAGAAATGCTGTGCAAACTCTAGAAAGTTGTCGCAACTCTCCACGGAATTATTTAATTAGCCTGGCAAGAGTATTCTTATCAGTTTCGTATTATCCTAAATGTCATAATATCCAGCACACTTTAGCTTTTTTTTCTCCTCATCACATTTTGTCAAACCCGATTTGTATTCTGCTGATAATGTTCAAATATCTTCAGTTTTAGATATTCGGGAAGTTTAAAGTTTTTCAGTGAAGCAAAATGATGGATGGTTCCAACTCCCAAGGGAATTCCAGAGACAGACTGAGTTCGCATATTTCATACTTTTTTTTTCTTTTTTTTTTTACTTCTGTAGCCTCCTACTTAATAACGATTATTGATTGATGACTGACGTCACATCGATTTACATTTCCACAAATAGTATATAATTTAGGAGATAGTCGTTTCGATTTCTAGAATGTAATACTTTTATGCAAAATTGCAAATAATATTAATTTTTAAACTAAAAAGTTTAGTTTTCTAGTAAATATAAGTAATTTATAACAAAAAAAAATTAATTTGCATCAAGATGATTATTTTTGTACCAGAAGAACGAATTTATAATTAAATATATGAATTTAAAAAAACAAAAATATGCAACTAACAAGAAGCATTTTTAACAAAAAAAAAATTTAATTGCTAACGAGGATATTAATTTTGTGCAAAAAAAATGAATATTTAATAAAATGGATCTTTAACCAAGAAGATTCTTTTTCTACCAAAAGAACGAATTTATAATTTAAAAAATAAATTTTCAAACAAAAATTAATTTGTTACCAAGGATTTTAATTTAAAAAAAAATATTTTTCTACCAACAATAAGTAATTTTTAACAAAAAAGGTTATTTTTCTACCAAAGATATTAATTTTCAAACAAAAAAATTATTTTTCTACCAATAAGTAGTAATTTTTAACAAAAAAGAAAAATTTACTTTCTAGAATATTAATTTTCAACCAAAAAGATTAATTTTCTGCAAAAAAGAAAACGAATATTTAATAAAATGGATCTTCAAACAAAAAGATTATTTTTCTAACAAAAGAAGGGATCTGTAATAAAATATATGAATTTAAAAAAAATTATTATTCAACTAAAAAGAATAATTTTTTATCAAAAATATTAATTTGCTACTAAGAATATTAATTTTTAAAAAAATATATTTTTCTACAAACAATAAGTAATTTAAAAAAAAGATTAATTTTCTGCAAAGAAGATTAATTTTCAACCAAAAAGTTAATTTTCTCCAAAAAAGAATAATCTTCGACCAAAAATAAGTAATTTTTATTAAAGAAGACTAATTTTTTTGAAAAAAATTAATTTTCAAACAAAAAAGTTAATTTTTTTACAATAAAAAAGTAATTTTTAGAGAAAAATATTAGTGTACTGCAAAAAATTAGTTTTAACAAAAAAATTAATTTCGTGCAAAAAACAATAATTTTCGAACAAAAATAAGTATTTTATAACAAAAAATACTAATGTTCGTCTGAGAAGATAAATTTTCAAACAAAAAAATTAATTTTTTATAAATAAGTAATTTTTAATAAAAAAGATTAATTTGCGACTAAGAATATTACATTTTTGAGAAAAAAGAAACGACTATTTAATAAAATTGATATTAAACCAAGAAGATTATTTTTCCAGCAAAAGAACGAATTTATGATAAAAAAGGTGAATTTTCAAAAAAAATTAATACGCAACTAAGAAGAATAATTTTTAACCAAAAAATTAATTTTTTGCAAAAATGAATAATTTTCTGCCAAAACTAGAACGAATATTTGTTCAAATGGATCTTTGAACAAAAATATTATTTTTCTACCAAAAGAACGGATTTAAAATAAAATAGATGAATTTAAAAAAAATAATATTAAACTAAGAAAAATAATTTTTAACCAAAAATAAAAATTTGCTTTCTATTATATTAATTTTTAACCAAAAAGAATAGCTTTCTGCAAAAAGAATTATTTTTAACAAAAAATTAATTTTCTGTAAAAATGAATAATTTTCGAACGTAAGTAAGTAACTTTTAACAACAAAATTTAATTTGCGACCAAGAATAATTATTTTCTGCCAAAAACAAAACGAATACTTAATCAAATAGATCTTCAAGCATAAAGATTATTTTTCTACCAATTGAACGAATTTATAATAAAAAAGATGAATTTTCATTAAAAAATTTCTATCCATGAAGAATAATTTTTAACAAAACAGATTAATTTTCTTCGCAAAGAATAATTTTTAACCAAAAAATTAATTTTCTGCAAAAAAGAATTATTTTCTGCAAAAAAGAATAATTTTGGACCAAAAATAAGTTATTTTTAACAAAAAAAAAAAAATTATTTTGCGACCAAGAATATTAATTTTCTGCCAAAAAAAAGGAATATTCAATTAAACCGATCTTTATACAAAAAGATTATTTTCCTACCTAAAGATCGAGTTTATAATAAAACAGATAAACTTTAAACAAAAAAAGAATTAATATGCAACTAAGAAAAATAATTTTTAACAAAAAAAAATTAATTTGCTACCAAGGATATTAATTTTCAAAGAAAAAATTTTGTTCTACCAACAAGTAGTAAATTTTAACAAAAAAGATAATTTTTGTATTCAAGAATATTAATTCCTAACCAAAAAGATTAGTTTTCTGTGCAGAGATTAACTTTTAACTGAAAAATTAATTTTTTGCAAAAAAGATTAATTTATTATTATTATTAATTATTATTAACCAAAAATATATATTTCCGTCCGAGAATAATAATTTTTGACCAAAAAGAATAATTATTTAAAAAAAAAATTAATTTACAACCAAGAATATTAATTTTCTGCCAAAAAGAATACGAATATTTAATAAAATGGATAAATTTTTAAAAGATTAAAAAATCATCTGAATTTTTAACCTCATATTTTAAAAATGGGAAATTTTCAACTATAAAATAGAATACTTAAGTTTTCCGTAACAAAATTAATTTTCAATAACGAAAAAATGAATTTATGACAAACTATTGCAATTTTCAAGCAAAGAAATAAAAATGAAAAAAATGGATTTTCAGCCAAGAAGAATGTAATTTTCTTCTCACCAGTTGAATTTTCGACAAAAAATGTAATATTTAATTACAGAGATTAATTTGCAACCAAGAAGATAAAGTTTTAACTAAAGAATTTTTAAGGAAAAAGTTGATTCTTGAAAAAATATTAACGGAAAATTTTTAACTGAAAAATAGAAATAAAAATAAAATAATAATAAAATAAATAGAATAATGATATTTTTAACAAACAAACAAATTTACACAAAAAATTAATTTTCTACAAAAAATAAGTCATTTTCAAAAAAAAAAAGATAAATTTGCAACCAAGAAGAAGAATGTTCTACCAAGAAGCGTAATTTTTAACAAAAAATATTAATTTTCTACGATGGATATTAATTTTCTACCAAAAGTATTAATATGCAACCAAGAAGAACAATTTTCTACCAAAAAATGCAATTTAAAAAAAAAAGAAAATAATATTTCCAAATAACTAAATAATCAAGAGGATTAATTTTCTAACGAAAAAAAGTGAAACAAGTCACATCGATTCACATTTCCATAAGAGGGATATACTTTAAGAGATATTCGGTTCGATTTCTAGAATGTAATACTTTTATAAACAAAATAGCAAGTAAGGAAATGTGGTATGTCGAGGACAATGAAGAACGAGGAATTCTGAATAAAATATAGCTCTATAGACAAACAGTCTGCCTTAGTCTTTACTCTTTAAAGAGGATGCATATCTATATAGTGCTTCTCACGGCTGGAGGAAACTCTGCTTTATTTTCTGGTGAAATACATTGATAGTAGTTGTCTTCCAATTTAATACAGCTCCACTGATTCGGGAGAACCATTACCCCGAACTTACCGTATCGTTTGATCAAGATTATAGTCGAGCCGTTCTACGCATGCGTCGTTTCTAGCACAGTCCGCGCTTGCGCAGCATAGGAAAATATAGCACCCACGTTTCGGAGCGGCTGAACTCCGTAAGTTCGGGGTAACCAGTTTCCCAAATCTGGCACGGACGCTAAACCAATCAGAATTTTGTTCCTTTTCGGAAATTTCCACTACTAGCACGAATTCCATTTCCAAGTATAAGTTTATAAAAAAATTAAAATTCCCTGTTCAAATTATAAGTTAAATTATTTTTATTTAAAATTGTTTAATTTTTTTTAAATCTGCGAAATTAAAGTAATTTGGTAAAAATCATCCAAATTTATTTTTGAAAATTTTTTAACTCTTTATAAATCTTTTTGAATATTCTTTTAAAATTAGTTGATTAAAATATAAATAAAATATGAAAAAATTGTTGTTTAGGTTTGAATATTTAATTTATAATTACGGATTTAAAATTAATAGTCAGATAATTCTAAATATGAATTAACTGTCCTTTGTTTTAAATGAAAAATTGCAAATTGCATTGTTTAAAAATGGACTATTCAATACTGAAATTATATTTTAAATTTAATAAAAGCATAAAATTTAATAATAATGTAATAAATAAATTTAATAAAATTTAATAAATATTTTTAAAGGTTCAATAGGGCGCTTACAACTCTTGAACTAATAAGAATTTCTAATATAAACAGTTTAATTTTTAACGTTAAATTCTGCAGGTTTTTCAAGACTTTAAAAGAACATTTTAAAATTCTTTGAATTGAAATGTACGTTAAAAAATTAAAAATCTAAATTTGTTTTTGACATCTGTACAAATTTAATTACACAGCTATTCAAAAAAATATTTTTTCGGATCTGGAGGTCAGACCACGTTAATCATATGTTTTTTGGGTCACTGAATCTGAATCCGAGGTCCAAAAACACTCAGCCCTTCAAGGTTCTGACATAACCTAAAAAAACATCATAAATATTTTATCGAGTATCTTTTTGCGAGTCGGGAGGTCAGATCACGATTATTACATGTTTTGAGGGTCACTGAATCCTAATCCGAGAAACAAAAAACCCAAGAACTTCAGGGTTCTGACATAACCTCGAAAAACTTCATAAACATTTTTTTAGTATCTTTTTCTGGGTCTGGGGGTCAGATCACGTTTATTATATGTTTTACGGGTCACTGAATCTGAATCCAAGGTCCAAAAAACTTCAGAACTTCAAGGTTCTGACATAACCTCCAAAAACCTCATAGAAATTTTCTCGAGTATATTTTTCCAGCGTTTGAGATCATACCATATTATTTAATATATTTTTGGCGTCGCTGAATTTGAATCTGAAGTCCAAAATACCCCAGACTGTCAGGATTTTGACATAACCTTCAAAATACCTCGTAATAGAAGCTTTTTAACTCTTTAACGTTTTGACTGCAGAATTAGAGCTGGCGTATTTTGTACCTTGCATTCGGATTAAGCGACTCAAAAAGCATATAATAAACATGGTCTGACCTCCAGATTCGAAAAAAGATACTAACAAATCTTTATGAAGTTCTTTGAGGTTATGTCAGAACCCTGAAGTTCTAGGGTGTCTTTGACTTTGGATTCAGATTCAGTGACTCCCAAAACATAAAATAAACATGATCTGACCTCCAGAACCAGAAAAAGATACTAAAAAACTGTTAATGAGGTTTTTGAGGTTATGTCAGTACCCTGAGTTTCTTGGGGTTTTTGTTTCTCTGATTTAAATTCAGTGGCCCCCAAAACATATAATAAACGTGGTCCATCAGACCCGGAAGAAGATACTCTAAAAAAGTTTTTATGAGGTTTTTTGAGGTTATGTAAGCACCATCTTTTGTTGAAGTTTTTTAATCCTGAAATTCAGATTTAGGGACCCCAAAAACATATAATAAACATGGTCTGGCCCCAAGACTCGAAAAAACAATTTTATGAGGTTTTTTGAGGTTAGGTTAGAAACCTGACGTGCTGCGGTATTTTGATCTTTGGATTCGGATTCAGTGACCCCGAAAACGTATAATAAACATGGTCTAACCACCAGACCGGGAAAAGACACTGAAAAAATATTTATGAAGTTTTTTGAGGTTATGTCAGAACCTTGAAATTCTGGAGTGTCTTGTTTCTCGGAATCTGATTAAACGACCCCAAAAACATATAATAAACGTGGTCTTCCCTACAGACCCAGAAAAAGATACTCGAAAAAAATGTTTATAAGGTTTTTTGAGGTTATGTCAGAACCCTTGAGTTCTTGGGTTTTTTGGACGTCGTATTCAGATTCAGTGACCCCCAAAACATATAATAAACGTGATCTGACCTCCAGATACGGAAAAATATGCTAAAAAAATGTTAATGAGGTATTTTGACGTTATGTCAGAACCCTGACGTGCTTGGGTGTTTCGAACCTCGGATTAAGATTCAGCGACCCAAAAACATCTTAAAAACATGGTCTGACCAACAGACGCGAAAAAAAGATACTAAAAAAATGTTTATGAGGTTTTTTGAGGTTCGGGGTTTTTTTGTTTCGGGAATCAGATTCAGTGACCCCCAAAACATAATAAAGGTTTTCTGACCTCCAGATCCGGAAAAAGATACTCGAAAGAAGTGTTTGTGAGGGTTTTTGAGGTTATGTGAGAACCATGTTGTGCTGGGGTTTTTGGACCTCAAATTCAGATTCAGGTACCCTAAAAACATATGATAAACATGGTCTGGTCCCAAGACTCGAAAAAACAATTTTATGAGGTTTTTTTGAGGTTATGTCAGAACCTTGACGTACTGGGGATAACGTTAAAAACTTATCCTTAGTTAAATTTAAAAAAAAATTACACTGGGCAAGGTGTATTTGAACACCTGAACTACCAGGTTCATTTATTACAATAAAGAGATGAACTCGAAGCCAGAAGGTTATCTTCAATTTTATTTTTTAAATCCTACTGTTCCAATAAGAAATATTTTAAGTACCTGGTCTGCCAGGTTTAATAATTATTAGAGCGATAATACAAGGTATCTAAAACTTCAATTCCTAATACAAAATTCTCGAGGAAGATCTATTCACATTATCTGGACTACCAATTTTGATTATTAGAATGGCAAGACCTTTCAAAAACCATCAGCCTATCTAAAAAAAATTTGTTTAATCCCAAACATCTCAAGGAAGATGAATTTTAAATACAAAGACTAACAATTTTAATCGTTAGAACAACGAGACTTTCTAAACCCCATCAATGTATCCCTAATTATATTTTTTCAATCAATTTCACTCGTGAAGATTTATTTCAATACCTGGACTACCATGTTGAATTATTACTAGAACAATGAGACCTTTAAAAAACTATCAGCGCTCTCCTAAATTTTTATTCTGAAGCCCCACTCTGATGATAAAGATCTGTTTTTCAACACTTGAACTGCTAGGTTTAATTTTTTGGACTATGAAACCTTCGACAAACCATCAGAAGAAAAATAAAGTTTCAAACTTTATTCCTATAGTCTCCAATACAAAAAACAAATTTTAGTCTCCTCTAAAACTCAATCGCAAAATTTTTTGATTATGTGACAAGTTTCCAAAGTTAAAAAAAAAAGAAACACATTTACAAATGGTGAACACTTGTCACTAACAACCACTAGCCTGTTGGCCTTGTAATTAACTTGCACAATCTGATTATTATTACTACCTAATCTGTAGACAACAATTTTAATATTAAATATTATTAATTATACTTACTTTTATAAATTAACAGGAGCCAAGCTTTTCCCAATAGGTGCTGTCAAGTTATCTAAAAGAAAGAACATCTGTAACAAGTTTTATTTCTATTATGTACGAAACAACAATTATTTAGTTCAGCATCTGTAAAAAGAACCAACAAACACGTTACATTTAATTTTCTTTTCTACAAAACAAACCCTTAAATTTTTGAATTTGTTAAAAGAACTCTCTATTTGTATCTTTTAATTAAATCACTTTTCCGCTGCAGCAATTCGTACAAAAATATTTTTTTTCTATCTTGATTAATACTTTTTAGCATTTTCCGTAAAAACACATACTTAATCTAAGTTTAGATTAAATTATAAATTACTAGTGTTGTTATAAATAATTCTCAAACCCAAAACAACGTGTTTCGAGCAAACGTTCCACATTGTTAGTGACTTGATGTCGAGAGTTTCTCGGTTTGACGCTCCAGCAGGTGTTATGGTCGATAAATCCAATGATTTACGATTCGTTGGTCACAAAGCTGAACAGCTTAAGGACTTTCCTACATGAGAAGCTTTAAAATGTATTGCTACTGCTGCTACAAGAAAAAAAATCCTAACAATAAACTGATGTTATGTGCTGAGCTGTAACGATTAGATGAAGTGTGATAATGACTGCTCAGCACGAACGCTACACAGATGCTTAAATAATACTTAAAAGAAATTGCAGTGTGTTCCAAAAAGAATTTTTTATCAAAAGTTTAAAAAATTGAATGCAAGCAAATATAAATTCAAACATGAATTCAATAATGAATAATTTATCCAAATAACAAAGTCTCGTTTGTCAAAGTCTAGACCCAGCAAATTGCCATTTAAATTTGATAACGGTTTTGTGACAATAATCTTCATCATCATAGACAAAGGTCTTGATTATCATCGACAATAATCTTTATCATAATTATCATCATCGAAAATAATTTTAAACATTATCAGCAATAAGCTTGATTATTATCAATACTGATCTTCATCATCATCGACAATAATCTCCATTGTCCTAACTTTACGAATGCAAATTTAAAAGCACCTCACCAGCATTTCCATGTGATTAAATGGTAAAAAATTTTAGTCTTCCATTTTAGATTTAACAAGTTACTGTTTTTTTTTAGATCGAAGCCTTGTAGGTGTAATCAATAATTCCTGTTGACGTCTGGGAGGTTTATCGTTCGTAGCAGCTGACTCTGTTCGGGTAGAAAATTTCTTGTCTATTCTGTGTTTTGCGTAGGTTGCACATTTCAATGTTATAAGAAGAATGAAAGTAGAATAATTTTAGACACTCAAATATATATTTTTCCCTCCAGGTTGTAAAGGCGAATACAGATAGCGTATTAAAAAAATTAAATTCAACAGTTGATAATAATAAGTTCTGAATGGAATGGATATGAAAATTTATTATGGTAACAGACGTTCGATTTTCTTTATTGAAGCAGCTTTATTCTTCATGAACAAACCTTTCTATAAAAACTGTTTTTTATTAGCTGTCGCTAAAATTGTGATATTTAACGATCAAAATAGTTTACGATACCATTTCCTGTAAAATGCTAAGAAAGAATTTAGTAGATAGAAAATACATTATTTTTAAAATTCTTATAATAAAAACGATTTTAACAATAATTTTTATGATAATTGACAATAATTTTAATCATTAGCGACAATAATCTTAATCACCTTCAACGATTATCTTCATAATAAATAATAATCGAAAGCAACAGTTATCTTAATTGTTGTAGATATTAATCTTGTTTATCATTGATGATGATCTTCATTAACGTCAATAATAATTTCTATTACCATTAATGATGATCTGTATTATTCTATACAATAATCTTGATCAGCATCGAAAATAATCTCAATCATCATCCACAATAATCTTCATTATCGTCGAAAATAATCACTACCATCATTAACAATAATCACCTATAATAATCATAATCATTATCGACAATAATCTTGATTATCATCGTCAATAATCTCCATGACCAACAACAACAATTTTCCTAATAATCGACAATAATCTATATTGTCCTCAACAATAATCTTTATCATCTTCATCATCGATAACTGTCTTCATTATTCTGAATAATAATCTTTATTATCATTGACAATAATCTCCATCCTCATCGATTATTATTTTTAATATCTGAAACAATAATATTCATGACGAAATATCTTCATCATCATGGATAATAATCTTCATTACCATTTACAATAATCTCCATCATCATCGATTACTATTTTCATCATCATAAACAATAACATTCATCATCGTCGACAATAATCTTTATCATCATGAAGACATTTCTTTATCATCATCAACAATAATCTTATTCATTGTGGAAAACAATTTTCATCATGATCGATGATAATCTTCATTATGCTAAACAATAAACTTAATCTTCATCGAAAATAATCTCTATCATAATCGATAGTTATCTTCTTCATTATCGACAATAATCTCCATCATAATCAATTATTATCTTCTTCATCGTGAACAATAATCTGCATCATCACCGACAATAATCATCCTCATCAACTTCTATAATCTTAATCCTCAATAACAATAATCTGTATCATCAACAACTATCATCAATGCTAATCTTAATTATCCTGAACCATAATCTTGATCATCAACACAATAATGGCAATCAACATCCACAATAATCACCATTATTGTCAATAGTAATCTGAATAAGCATCGATAATTGTCTTCATAATCATGAAAAATAATCTTCGTCATCATCGACAATAATAATCTGCATCGTCCTCAACAATAATCTTTATCATTATCTACAATAACCTTAATCCTCATCGAAAATAATCTCAATCATCAAGAACGGTAATATTTATTATTTTAGGAAACAATCTTATTCATCATCAGATATTATCTTCATCCTAATCGCACAAACAATAATTTTAATCATTACCGATAATAATTTTCATTATCCTGAACAATAAACTTAATATTCATCGAAAATAATCTCTTATCTTAATCGATAAATATCTATCTAATCTTATTCATCGTCAGAAATAATTTGCATCATCATCGATAACTGTCTTCATTATTCTGAATAATAATCTTCATTATCATTGTCAATAATAATAATTCTCAAAGACAATAACCTCTATCATTGACAACAGAAATATTCATCATTATCAACAATAATCCTAATTATCATCAAAATTATCTTAATAATTATCGACACGACCAATAATCCTAATAATTATCGATAATAATCTTGATAAACATCGACAATCATTTCCATTATCATCAATGACAATCTTAATTATCCTGAACAATAATCTTGATCATCATCGACAATAATCTCAATCATCATCCACAATACTCTTCATTATCATCGACAATAACCTCTGCCATCATTGAAAATAGTCACCATTATTATCAATAATAATCTCAATGATCATCGATAATTGTCTTCGTCTTCATGAACAATAATCTTCATATTTATTATTATCGAAAACAATCTTAATCATCATCAGCAATTATATTTATCATAATCGCGCAAAAAATAATTTTAATCATTATCGATAATAATTTTCATTATTCTCAACAAGAATCTCCATTTCTATCAACAATAATGTCATTCATCGTCAAAAATAAATGGCAACATCATCGATGATAATCTTCATTATGCTAAACAATAAACTTAATCTTCATCGAAAATAATCTCCATCCTCATTGATTATTATTGTTATTTTCCTAATTGTAAACAATAATAGTCATAATCGTTGACAAGAATCTTTATCATCATGAATCATCGAGAATCATTTCCATTATCACCAATGATAATTTAAATTATCCTGAACAATAATCTTGATCATCATCAACAATAATCTTCATTATCATCGACAATAACATCTACCATCATTGAGAATAATCACCATAATTATTAATAATAATCTCAATCATCATCGATAATTGGCTTCATCATTATGAACAATAATCTTCGTCATCATCGACAATAATAATCTACATCGTCCTTAACAATAATCTTTATCATCATCTACAATCATCTTAATCCTCATCGAAAATCGCGTACAATAACTTTTCTCCTCCTCAACAATAATCTTTATCATCATCGATAACTGCCTTCATTATTCTGAATAATAATCTTCATTATCATTTACGATAATCTCCATCCTCATCGATTATTATTTTCATCATCATAAGCAGTAATATTCATCATCGTCGACAACAATCTTTATCATCATGATGAAATATCTTCATCATCATGGATAATAATCTGCATCGTCCTGAACAATAAATTTATCATTATCGACAATAATATTCATCATCCTCGACAATAATCATCATCATAATCTAACGTAATCTTAATTATTATCAAAAATTATCTTACTAATTATCGACACGAAAAATAATCCTACTAATTATCGATAATAATCTTGATTATCATTGAAAATAATCTTCATCAACATCGACAATCATTTACATTATCATCAATGATAATCCTAATTATCCTAAACAATAATCTTGATCGTCATAGACAATAGTCTCAATCATCATCCACAATAATTTTCATTATCATCGACGAGAACCTCTAAAATCACTGAAAATAATCACCATCATTATCAATAATAATTCTAATCATCATCGATAATTGTCTTCGTTATCATGAACAATAATATTTATCATCATCGACAATAATAATCTACATTTTCCTAAACAATAATCTTCATCATTATCTACAATATTCTTTATCGCCCTCAACAATAATCTTCATCATCACCGATAACTGTATTCATTATTCTGAATAATAATCTTTATTATCATTGACAATAATCTCTATACTCATCGATTATTATTTTCCTCAGCATAAACAATAATACTTATCATCGTCGACAATAATCTTCATTATTATCGCAAGTAGTAATCTATCAAAAATAAGTTGCATCTTCATCGAAGATAATCTGTATTATCCTTAAAAATTATCGACAATAATCTCCATCATAATCAATAATTACACAGGCCTACAAAATTCAAAGAATTTCCACACCCACAGACTGGACCTGGTGAATCTGAAGGAATTTGATGCGCTGAATCCGAATCTGACCTCAGAATTGCTTCATCACCCTACGTTTCCGAGATATCCTAA
>JAAAKG020136884.1:0-13064 GCA_010014905.2 Druon quercuslanigerum
CAGAAAAATTATGAGAAAAGGTAATTAATATATTTATATATATATATATATAATATATTTTTTCTAATTTTTTGGCCTAAATTGACTTTCTTTGACAAGTTTTTGTGTAAGAACAAATAATTTTTCAATAAAATAAAAAAGAAATAAACTTTATTTATTTCTCACGAGCAAAATCTATTTTTTTTTTAAATTTTGGCCTAAATTTACTCTTGTTCGCCAATTTTGCATGTAATCAAAAGTCATTTTTAAATATTTCATACCTTTAAAAATTTTTCTACAAATTCGCAAAAATCACATTTTTATACTTCATTGTAAAAACCTTTTGTACCCTCAGGTTTTGCTTAAAATGCTCTACTTTATTTTAGAAAACAAAATGAAATTTATTTCAAAATGGTTACACACAAAAAAATAAATTTTTGTATAAATATAGAATAAGTGAACTTTATTGAATTATTACAAGTAATATATTTTTTTTCCTAGATTTTCAACATTAATTTACTCTTTTTGAAGATTTTTTGTGTCATGAAACATAATTTTGTGATACTTCACCCGTATAATATATTTTTTTTAATTTGAAAATAGCATATTTTTCATGTCTAGCCATGATAAATATTTTCTAATTAGTTTTTTCCCCAAAAAGCTACCTTACTTTAGAGAAAAACCATAAAATGTATGTCAGAGTTGTTACCCCCGGGAAAATAATTTCTCGTGAAAATACAGAAACACGTAAATTATGTTTAATCATCACGAGCAACATATATTTTTTTCAAAATTTTTGACCTAAAATTACTCATGTTTGACAATATTTGGAGAAAAAAAATATAATTTTGGGGTAGCTTAACCCCTAAAAGTTTCATTGTAAAACATACCACAGTTATATGTGAAAAAATTAAATGGGTATTTAGTACCCCCAAAAATGCAATTTGGGCACATAAGGAAAAATCGTATTGCTTGCGTTTTGAAGTATTACCAAATGTGTGAGAACATGCATGCATGCAAAAAAAGTCGGAGGTTGTTTTCCACATGTTTCCTTGGCAATTACAATGTTAAACATTTTATTGAAAAAAAAATTTTCGCTTGACAATGAAGGTACTATTTTAAAATTGCACATATTTTTTGTTACAGGTGAGCTGCTTTTGCCTAGGAAAAGCTTTTGATAAGGTAAATAGAAATAGACTTTGGGAAGTCCGAAAAGAGTACGGACTTAATTGATGGCTTCTACAAGCTATAAAACGGTATATATGTTTCGATATTATGCAAGGCGTTAGACGAGGATGCGTTATGTCTTCATGGCTATTTATATTATTTAGGGAAAATTGTTTAGGAATAACCCTTTTCGACCAAGAAGGTGTGGATTTCGAAGCAGTTAAGGTACGTGGGTTAGCGTTCGCAGATGATAAGGTTGTGGTGGTAGAGTCAATCAAACACTTGAAAGGAGTGTTGAATAAACTAAATGCAAGGATGAAAAGCATGGGCCTTAACATTAACGCAAATAAAGCAACAACTATGGTGTTAGAAAGAATGGATGAAAAAACAATATGAAACATTGTAGGAAATGAGAGAATTCAACAAGTTGATAAATTTATATACATTGGTAGCTTATTTACTAGGGAGGGGAAGATAGATGAGAAGTTAGATGAAGGTAGGAAGGTTATTGGTAGAACACGACCCCTTATCTGTACTAAAAATATATCAAACAATCCATTTTAGGCAATACATAATCCTATATTTGTACAGACTGCACTATACAAGTGAAAGAAAAAGAAAAGAGTAAAGTTAAAGCGTAAGATTCCTGCCAATAATATGCGGGAAAACTCTGATGGACAAAGTGAGTACCGAGATTATTCTCAAAGAATGTGGTGCGGAAGAGAAAATAGTTGAAACATGAGAGAGAAATCGTTTAAGGCGGGTTGGGCATGTTGAGAGGATGAAAAATGAGTGACTAACGAAACAAGTGTATCAAGGTAAAGGAAATGACAGCATTCTTAGAGGCAGACCGTGGAAAGAATAGTTAGAATGTGTGAATGAGACCCTAGTGAGAACAGACATAAGAAGCTGCAGAAACACGAGAGTTTGCTTGAAAAAGTTGATGTACGTAAAAGAAGCTAGAGAAGTATGTCAGGACAGAAAAGTATGGTGGCCAATAGTTAATAAAAAGTGTGTCAGTAGAGTGAATGATGCCTAAAACAAAAGAACTTAGATAGTAATGGACGCAAGTGGGAAACCTCACATGACGACTTTGTGAGGATCTTCAGTTGGAGGGATTGCTAGAGAGATTGATTAGCAACCTGGGTCGGAGCAGTGTTGGGGAATGAACGTGTTATTTGAATAAATAACACGAGAACTCCAGATCAATCTAAAAATTCTATAATCCCTTCCTCACATTACAACCTTCCCCACCAAGATTCGCCGCGCCTACCCCTAAAGAGAAATGGCCTAATAGTGTAATAATAATAATAATAAACAACTGTAATACATAATACCGCAAAAAAATCATAATTTGCACCGATGGTGTAAACATAATAATGAACAATTGTAATACAGAATACCGCAAAAAACCATTATTAGCACCAAAATCACACAAAACACAATTTTTCAGGTGCTCTGTTTTTTTGGGACCCTATAAAACAAGCTTATAGGGTGATATTAAAAAAATGAGTTTCGATTTGTATTCTATTGTTAATATTCAATTAAATGCTAAATTTTAGCTTGATAAACCTAATATTAACGATTCTGGATAAGATTTACAGAAACGCCTGTTTTTCCTATGTTAGTAGTGCGCTAATTGTGCCAGCTTTTTTTTATTACTAAATCACTATAATACATTTATATTTGTAACAAAGCATATTTTTTTGATATCTTAAAAATTGTGGATTACAGCGGAGCAGATATTCATGCAAAATATATTTTTTATAAGCAAGAGTTTTATTTTGTGCCAGAGGATAAAGAAAAAGTGGCAAAAAAATGGATTTGACTAATAAAGAACGAGGTGAATGTGGATCAACTTCAGTACTTAAAGAACTGCATTTAGGTTGTAAGACTTTTTTGCTCTCTGAATCGAAGTTTGTTAGATTTAATTCAGTACTTAAGATCTTCGCCAAATCAAAAATGAAAAACTAATTGCTTGGTAAATAAAAAAAAAAATATTTAGGACTGTATATAACAATTTAAAAAAGTGGAAAGCATGAAAAACGTTAAAAACAGAACGGGTAGATATGACGTCGCTATGGCATACCATTCTTAACTCTATTTAAACAATGAGATAATATTGTGACATTGTAAATTTGACGTTGCCTTGCCTAAATTTAAAAGCATTGTCTTCTCGTTTTTAAACTTTTTAAATGCCATTGGTTCAATGTACTTCTGATTAATTATATATACTTAGGGTCTTTATTTCCGAGTTTTCAAGAGTTCTATTTTAAGTTTTTCACATTTTCCTTATTTTCCATCGATAATTGCAATTATTTAGCAAAATTAGTGAATATTAGTTGCCTGTAATGGGGATCAGTTTAAATACATACAGTTCAACTAAGTGCCTGAAGAAGGTTTATTAGAATTGTATAGCTTTTTCATGCAAAAGATACTCAAAATTTTTCTCAATCCAAATGTGTGAAATTTAATTTTTCACAAGTAAAATTTTATGGTTTCTTTAAGCGAAAAGTGATCCATCACAGATTAGTGGAAAATTACTATTAAAATAACGCGAGGTTTCGGTACTATTGACTGCATTAAAAAGTTAACTTTATAATGTTAAAATGTGAACGTGACGTAGCATGTTTTTCATTTAAAAACATTAGCTCCAAATTATTTAAAAAATGTTACAAAAAATAAGTATTTTTTAGAATTACAATCGATTCATGTATTGATTAAGTTTGTTAAGAAAATTTAAAATTTGTGTACTGCTGTTTTAGGAATAAATAAAAGTTAAAAAAATGACCAAGAATGGTTTTCATCTGTAATAATTGTTATAAAAATGATTTAAAAGAGCTCATAAATAATAAAAAATATTTTAAAATTATAGTTTTCTGAAAAAATCTTCTAACATCGCTTCTTTGGGAAACGAACCACAGAACTTCAGATTGCCGGTCGGGTTAGAGAAGTAATGTTATATTTATGATACGAGTAATTTAAAGGAATCTATATTTTCAGCAAAGTAGTTACTATCGATCAGTATAGGCATCACTGCATAATCTGTGGAATTAGAAATAAAAAATATCGATCAGATTAATTATTCAAATAACAGAAAATAGTAAACCTCATCTTTGACAAGATGGCAAATAAATGTTTAAAAAAAAATTAATTACACTTTCCTGAAAAAAGATCTTCTAACATCACTCCACTGGGAATCGAGCCACAGTATTATCTATATTATAGATTGTAGAGTGACATCTATACTGATTGATAGTAACTACTCCGCTGATAATACAGATTTCCTTTAATTATTCGTATCATAAATGCAACACCTGGCTGGAGATAGCGTATATTTAAAAAAAAAGAATTTTTCTCAATATCTCTTTAATAGCTTAATTGGGAAAGCAACCGACCGGCAATGGGAAGTTCTGTGGTTCGATGCCCACTGAAGCGATGTTAGAAGTTCTTTTTTCAGAAGAAGATAATTTTTTTTAATTGTACGTATAGGTTTTCCCATATTCCTAGGAAAGTTATGAGTATTTATCTTAAAAAAATATTTTTTTAATTTGAAAATTTTGTAATTGGAAAGATCTCCTTCGCATTCTACATTGAATAAAAATTAACGACAAAATGCGTTAAAGTTTAATTTAACAAAATAATTATTTTATCAAAATGAATGTTCATTTCCTTTGAATAATTCGATGTTCCTAATCAATTTAAATATTTCCTGTAAATTTAGAATGTTGTGTTTACTTACACACAATATTGTATTCAGCTAAAGAAATGGTTCAATATTTTTTGGTAATGAATAATTATTTCTTTGATTTAAATAAACCTAAAAATTGGATTCAACTGCGGTAAATTAATTGATTTTAGAAAGACTTTTTTGAGCAAACACACTGTAAAGTCATAGGAAGTTCATTTATAAAACAATTAGAAATTTAACATTTTTGTTTCCAAAATGCGACTGAATTAAAATTATATATCATGCAATAATTGTTATCATTTTTCAACAATAAATATACCAGGATGTATTATGTAACTTGAGAAAAATGTTCATGACCAATTTTAACAGCTTGAGTCAATATGGTTTAGAAACATTTGAAAAAAATGTGCAAAAGTTGCTTTGTGTATTCTAAAAAAATTTCTTCGAAAATTTATTTGGAATTAATAAAAAAAGATCTTTTCGTCTATTTCGTTTAAATCCTTACTAATTTTGAGCATGAATACTATATTTTAAAGTCATGGGGTTTTATAATATCAAGGTTTAATAATACATTTTTATGTTGTAACTGTCACTTTAAGATCATATTTTATGCTTCCAAATGTCATCAGGGCCACATTTCAATTTGTCTCAACTCATGCAGAGAATATGCAGCTAGCTTTTAATCAAGATAGATGAGATAAGAAGATAGACACACCTTGTGATTAGCCTAGGCCTAATTTTTTTTATCCTCGCGTTCACACAATAATAATAATTTTTTCTGACATAATTTTAACTTTAAGTTCTATTCTGTTATATAATGCATATCAATGTATTTTGTTGCCTTGATAAGGATTATTATGGTTATTAAAATACCCAAAAATGAAAATTACAACGTCAAAATTTAAAAAAAAAATGTGTTCAATATATTCGTAACGAATTTATTAGGATCTGTGTTCCTTTTTCTGTGCATGTTAAATTTGAACCATCTTTTTTAAAATGTTTTCAATGAAACTATTTATGCTTTGTTATCAGAGTACGAAATGCGGCAAATATATATTTTTAATTTTCAAAGAACTCGCTTATTAAACATTTAAACATGTGATGATTGAAATTTAGTTATTTGATATCGATGACATGATTACTTCTTTTCAATTTTTTGAGTTTTATACATATAATACTTCATATTTTGTGTTTTTAATTGGCTCTCATTTTGGGGTTTACCAAAAATTTCGAATTTCAACATCTGACATACGATGTAGAATAATTTAATGGATTTTTTCACTGTTCTTATTCACTTCTTATTCACCCTTTGTTAATAGCTCTAATCCTAATTAGGTGGGCCGACATTTTGTTATGTCAAACGATTGTGTTTCTAGGAATAAACGGTAGAAGTGAAACTTTGAAACAATAGTCAAGTGGAATTTTACGATTAAAAAAATCAAAGAATTCTTTGAATTCCTTAAATCTTATGAATTTCCTGAACTCTATGACTTCCGCGAATTCTATGAATTCTGTGAATTTTATGAATTCTGTGAATTCCATACATTCTGCAAATATGTGCATTACTCTATGAAATATTATTCATTATTTATGTATAAATGATCATCGGGACTATTTTTTTAAAAGTACTACAGGTAGTTTTTTGGGGGGATTTGTAAATATTATTATAGGGTAAAAACATCTTTTTGAGTTCTCTGAGAGTTTCTTGTCTGAACATTTTCAATTTAAAAAATCGCTGTTATCTTACACGGAGAATCTTCGTAATTGTTTCATTAAAATCTCGAGGGTTGGTTTTTTCAGTTATTTGATATTTTGATTAAAATTTTCAAATTTAAGACTTGTGAAAAATTCTAAGTCAAGTGGTTTAAGTGGTGCTACCTGCAACTAAATAATAAAATTATAACATTAAAAATTAAAATAATCTTAAAACTGATTTCGTAAAAAGACTTTTAAAAAAGATCTCAGCTTGGTAACCACGATAATATAAACGAAAATACTAGATATACAAACAGTGCATATGACGTACAAACGTTAGAAGACATAAAAACTGAAAATTTCAAATTTAAGAAGGATGATGTGAAATATTGATTTTCCTCTAAGTAGGCTATTAACAGGGTACAAAGAAAATTACTAGATATACAAATATTACAAACGACGTACGATTTTATGCAAAAAGAAAATTAAAAAAATGTTAACTTCGAACAAATACAAATAACATCTTTCTTTAGGGAGATACAATCGCTTCCCTAAAGTTTGATTAAGAAGCCCAAAGAAAAATCCCAAAACAGAGTTTGTATTCCAATTAAAAGTACGAATCAAAAACTTTATTTTTGTCGACACACCCGAATGGGCGACTTTTAGGACAATCTTTGGATGAATGACCGCTTAAAGCTGAGTTCAGCGAGATATTTAGATAAAGCGAAACACCGAGTTTTATGAAGAAATGGCAATTACAAATCATGAAATGGAGAATTCTGAATGTTTCGCATTAGCATACGCTGTCTTGCTTAACCCCGTTTCCCGATAAGTTGCTGCTACTAGTTTGTACGTGCGAAATAAAAAGGTCACCTGTGTAACTCGCGAATTAATCACTGTCGATAAAGCTTGTGGCGTGGGCAACCGGTTTGGGGAAGACATGATTGAAAATGACGCCTAGTGCTTGATGAATCGATAATTAACGATATAGGTAATTATTGGATAGATCATAATCTGTGCCATCGACCGAGGAGATTCAAGGTGAATGAAACGATGAAATGCGTTTGTGTGTGTCCTTTTCAATGCTAATACTTAATTTCCTTAACTGCATTGCATAGATGTTTGTTGCTCTTGTATGCTTTCATTTATAATTAAGGTTTTGTTGAAAGTAAATATGTGGTCGAATGCTTGTATATTTAGTTATTGCGCAGATATATTTCGTATATCGAAGGACGGTTAATTACGAATGAGATAATTAGGTTTTCCTGCATCCCTATTCTCTGAAAGGACACGAGAGTTCAATGGTGCAGATTCCATGCTCTACTGGAGGGCATGTAGCCTTCCCAGTGGTGACCGATTTTACTATGTTCTTGGGATTCAAAAATGATGAAAATATTACAGAATTTAGGCTTTAAAATTATTGCTTGAAAATTATAGGTACAAGATTTGCTTATTTCCAATTAGTCTTCCCTATTTCACTTTCTTCACTTCAGAACCTATTAATCCTATAATACGTGTCCCTAGTGTTGCACTTACTTCTGAAAGTCAGCTTTTTTTTCTTTTAGCCCCTATTTTTGTTAAAAAGTGCAAAGAATGGAAAATAAACAAGCTACTTCTTCCCCAATATGTGATTGAGACATGATTTAAGTTTTAACCGTTTTTATTACGATAAAAAACTGAGTTTGCCATCTCTGCAGGTACATCATACACTATTAATATGCAGAATACCTTGGAGAATAGGATTCATAAGTCAATTTTTTTTTATTATTTAATTTTAATAGTTACTTTATTATTATATTATTTATTCAAAACTTGGACTCGGGTGAACTCGGTTATACATCATGGCCACGAATTAAGTCAAGTGACTGAAGAAATCAGGCTGTTATTAGTTAATCTAATGCGATGTTTGAAACCTCCTGCGATAATGCTTTAGGTATACAATTACGAACAGCCGCGAGCGTTCAAGGTCACAGCAGTCACCCCTAGATGCTTTCTTAGAACTACCATCTGCCACTCCACAGGTTTTCAGTCGCTGTCTTCCTGATAGTCAAGAAAGTTTCTTACAAGGCGACAGGTGTTTAATAAAAATGCCTTCTGAACTGTTGCCAATACCCCACTGACTCTTAAATG
Source organism: Druon quercuslanigerum (assembly GCA_010014905.2). Taxonomy (NCBI): domain Eukaryota; kingdom Metazoa; phylum Arthropoda; class Insecta; order Hymenoptera; family Cynipidae; genus Druon; species Druon quercuslanigerum. Next base: position 8,663 of record JAAAKG020136884.1, read on the forward strand.
TTCAAGATTTTCAGTGCATCACGACGTGAGGTCGATTGGCCCCGATGTAATGATCCGTTTGAACAGTAACATTATAAGATGCTGTTGATCTAACGATTTGGGGTGTTTGCCGTGGATACCCTTCTGCCTCCATTGTACTTCTAATTCATCCATGGTTTCCGCCCTGATGTTCAAGGCCCCACCTGAGGACAAATTCAAGGGCGTGTATTCAAGATCTGCTTTACAAATGGTTCTGTAAAGCGCAACATTTCGTTTGCTGTTAAAATAGTCCCGCAACTGTATAACTTGTGACTCACACAGTTTTTGACATCTACAACGCCCCTGCCCCCTATATGCCATGGTAGAACTACCCTTTCAATCGCTGAATTTTTGTGTTGCATTCGGTTCTTCGTCATTTCTACGCGGACGATTCTGTTTAACTTTTTCATTTGATCAGGCCGAAAGAGTACGTAAGGACAGGGATGTCATATGTGTTGATTGCCCCGATTTTGTTTGCCTAGTTAAAAAAACTATTCATAATCAATGAGTCACGTAGTAAAGGCCATCGTTAGGCTTGTTTTAACTATCGCATGCTAATTACCCTCAGATTCAAGAATACCCACATATTTATATGATTCACATGTAGCCATTGCGTCGATGTCATTTTCTAACCCGTTATCTAACTCTGCGTTTCTTAATTCCCCTCTAATTAAATGCACTGTTTTGCATTCATCTAGTCCAAACTTTATGTGGATATCATTCAAAAATTGTTTGCAACATCGATCACTTGCTGCAGTTTCTGGGCTGAACTAGCGTACAGCTTCAGGTCATCCATGTACAGAAGATGTGTGACTTGATGACCATCCTCATTATCATGAATTCTGAACCCATGAGATATGCTTTTTGGTGTTTTTCTCAATGGGTTCAACGCTAAACTGAACTATAGTGCACTGAAGAAGACTCCTTGAAATATATTTGTCTTAATGTGTATTGACCTAGTTATCCTTAGTTGTCCATGATGAAAATATTTGATTCTTGTACCCCAGAGCCTCATCGCATGACTTAGAAAGTCAACAATGCGTGGGCAGATCTTATAAAGTTTTAATACTTCAAGTAAATAGTCATGCGGCACAGAAGAAAAATATTGCTTGTAGTCGATGTATGCCATGTGTAGATTCCTTTGATGCTTACGAGCTTAGGTCATGGCAACAGTGTCTATAGTGACTAGATGTTTACAGCCTCGTGAGTTTTTACAACATCCTTTCTGTTATTTTGTAGGGATTCCATTCTCGTCGCATTAAGAATATACCTTATCTGCAATGATAGCTGTAAGATTTTTATAAATTTAGAAAACTGCACAACTTGAATCTTTAGCACTTTAAATTACAAAATCTTAAACATCCACGCTTTAAATGTAGCAAATCATACTGCAACAGTATAAAAAGAAGAACTGCTAACAGCAATACTTCAAACTGCCGTACTTGAAACTGCATCACTGCAAAATTTTGAATATAACACTGTAGCATTTTAAATAGCCGCACTTCAAACTATATAATTTTAAACCGCAGAATAAATTATTGTTTTTCCAATTCAAAAACAATTTTTAACAAATGCTCAGAGTTCGCACTATTAGTTCAATTCCAAGCGAAGACCTCGGTGTATTGAAATAAACACAAATGCATTTCGCTTCAACAAGCTTTTTGTTATGTTTAACATTTATTAGTTTCTCTAAATCAAGACAATTTTCCATGACTCGGGTTTTTTGTATGTATAACATTATTATAGATGTAGTGTAATGTTTAGGATTTTTTCAATATTCTTATAACGGAATCAACGTGAAGGCATTATGAAACCTAAAAAAGCTTTCATGGTAACGAAGGTGCAAAATTGACTTTTAGACGCTATAAGAAATTTAAGTTACTTTTAAAACCTGCCTGATGCGATAGCAAAAAAGTGCTTAATTTTATTTACAAAGACATAATAGAATTCTTTATTTTAGTTATGTTTTGCAAGTTAATTTAATAATCGTTTGGCAGACCTCTGACATTTTATATTAATTATTTGTCAGTGTTTCAAGATATATTTCTGATAGTGCAATAATCAAAAATGCATTACTGCCCATGCTTAATCTTTTTATTTAATATATTATTTAAACATTGTTTTTTGGTTTTTTATTTTCCTTAAATGTTCTGATGCCACATTCTGCTCGTTGTGATGATTTCTGGCATGGACGATGGATCTTCGTTCTTCTGACCTAGTAAGAAATGAAGAATATAATTATTTTACTTTCTTGCATATGGACAAGAGGATAGATTGTATTTTAGTTTTTAAATTACCCACTGCACAATGAAGATCATGTTACCCCTGGTTGATGAGAAACTTGCGCCACGATGCAGAGGAATATTTTGCGTAAGGAAATCCACTCTGTACCACTATATCGCCCTCTAAAGGTTCCTGTATCTCTTGATAACCTTATTATATAAGAAAGATATATTCATTAATTAATTTAGAAGTTACAAATATCATTAGTTCATAACTACTAAATTGCACTAAGTTGTAAGTTAATAATAACTGCAGATAAATTGTTTTCAAGTTTCTTGCGCCTTAGTTGAGCGCAAATGTCCATCATTCTCATGTAATCTGATAGAAATATTTTAAAATAACGTAGTCGAAACAAAAAAATATAAAATTTTTCAATCATTTATCCAAAACTTGTAACTGCATTCATATTCCATCTGAATGCTGAACGCACCGAAAATGAAGAAGGTTCAAGATAAGCCGGAGGAATAGTATTCTCGCTGGGACCTGACTAGATATTCTAAATAGAGACCACACGAAACATATTTACAGAACTAGTCAGACCCTCTTAATATTTCTTCCTCAGCGCTCGATCCGAAATATTAAAAACTAGCTTGGGCCCTTCCAAATCCCGATCGCAATTTCCACATTGGGCCGTATCTGCCTATTTAACACTGCATAATAAGGAAAAAACTGGGCATTTTAGGCAGAATGCTCTTACATTTGTTTCAGACTCAGTTTTAGTTTTCAATTTACCGTGTTGATTAGTCCTGAGAATCTTCTGTTCGTGAGTTTTTCCAAAACGTTCTGCTCTACGCCATATTTCATCACCATTGTTAACAAGAATTGGGCTTCTTGGTAGATTATTTATCGGTTCACCTATTTCTGCTAGATTAAACTCATCATTCTCCGAAGTGCCCTGATTCCTGCAATTAAGATGATGTGAAATTATACTAGAATTAACAAAATATCAAATAGAAAAATTACAAACAGCACGGAGAAATATAGACCAAGTTGTGATTTCGGTGTTTAGCGCCCGATGGTAAAATCAGAAGTTGTTGTTCATTTTTTAATATTTTTTATGATAAATATACGGTACATTGCCAAAAAGTGGCGAATACCTTGATTCTGTTTATAAATCTTAATTTAAATAAGGTATATAAGGTATAAATCAATTCGTTGGATTCATAGATTAGTAAATTCATTAAATTCATAGGTTATGTGTATAATCAGGGATTATCGCATGCATGCAAATTTACCTTAATACTGTAATTTCAACCTAAGAACTGCTAGTATGTTAACATTTAATTATTTTCTATGTAATATTACATAGAATTTTTTTACTGAGGATTTGTATTAACGTACCGGCGAATAGGCCCACCTGCTCCAGATTGTGCAGGTGGTCGGCGAGTTCTCCGAGTAGGCCACGTTGATTCTGTGAGAAGGAACAAAGGATTTTTTATTAACAAATTTCTGAACAAACATACAAGTAAAGACTTCCCTAAAAAAAGTTTCAGTTATGGTAAGTTTTGCTGTTAAAATCAGCATAACTTCATATGTTATATGTATCCAACTTCTCAAAACGTATAGATCCATAATTATAGAGATTTATAATAAAACTTTTGAAACATTAAAAAATAGTTCTGTTCAAGCTGCAATAAAAAAATATTAAGAAAATGTAACTTTTAATGCAAATCTTTTGCCTCTAAATGCCAATCATATTCACACATCATTCATGAAGGACATATTAGACTAGCTGAAAATGACTTTAAATACGCAAGTGATAGAATGGTATGGAAAATTGGTGAGAGGCGTGATTAGTGAGAGAGAATTGGTAAAAGGATAATAAATCATACGTACTAAATAATAAGTAACAGAAAACAGTGTACAAAATAGTAAATAAAATTGTATTTACTTTGGAACCCTATCTTCCAAAATTGAAAAGGCAAAATTCCGGGCAAACAGTTGATTTTTGCTTAGCGCCAAGCTTGGACCAGATTAGACCTTTCAGACTATATGGTATATGTAAAGCCAGATCTTGTCTAGAACTGACATTAGAATGCCGTTTCTTTATTTATAACATTTTTACATAAGAAAACTGTTATGAACACTTTTTCTTGTAATT
>JAAAKG020136885.1:0-13064 GCA_010014905.2 Druon quercuslanigerum
CCATGTGTCAACTAGCGTTTCTTCCGCACCACATTCCTTACGGATTATCTCGTTACTTACTTTGTCCATCAGAGTTTAACAAAATATCGTTTCAAGTTTATTATTTTCAAAAAACACTGTGAGGTTTAAAGCACTTACAAAGAATTGTTATTATTCAAAATCAATTTTTTGATGATATTTTCCAGGTTCTAGCAAAAGTGTTGTCATATGATGAAATTAAATTGTCAGCCATGATGGTTCTGTCTTCTCACACAGAATTTATTAATGATGGTTCCCGAGAGAATAGAGGAGTAGTGTCTCCTGATCCTAAAGATATCCAACCCAGAGGTGTTATAATGGGTCCTGTGGGAAGCAGGTTTTTTTTTATATTCAATTAATTCCGAAAATTTATTAATAAAGAGCTGATTTAGTTTTTCTAATCATAAATTGATAATTACCGTTTGTTTAGGTTTTCGAGGCCACAAGTTATGGAATATCAGGATGCACTAATTACTCCTCTACAGAATAATATGGATAATGGGTAAGAAAAATAATAAAATATTTTAAAGTGCATTAAATGAAGGCATATATAGTTATGTTCATTAGTAATTTATTTCTTCAGATATGGCCCAGATATTGATGGAACCACAGAAGAAAATCGTGGATTAAGAGTAGTATGGGCCAAATTTTATGGAGAAGTGTACCACCCACTTTATGAAGAAGCAATGAGAAAACTAAAATCAGAAGATAATAAAAGATACATTCTCATAAGAAATCAAATTATTTTCGACATCGAAAATTACATGAAGAGAACTTTATTATCAGTTGAGACAATTTTACTAGAAGCGAATACCCGAGCTGAAAAACAAAATACCACTGCATTCATACACGTTGTTGGATTTGGACTCGGTAAATTTGACAAAAGTATATTTCGCCTATAGCTTAAATTTATATTTATCAATGTTATATAATCGGTTAATTAGTTGAATACGTGTTTTCTTAATTCCCCTGATATTAAAACTGTAATTACTCTCTGAATATAAATTGTCGACTTGTATTTATGTTCACGCTCAATTTTACACTTTATGAACAAATATTATCGTAAAGTTACTATTATTAATGTTTGAAAATTAATTAAAGAATTTTTTGGATGGCATACTGAATGGCGAATATATTATAAAATTATATCATTGAAATATCTATGAAATTAAAAAAAATAATCCTATTTACAGGGGTTTGGAAAATTATGCAGCACCAGGAAATTTACTTTCTAAAAACTTTCGAAATCGCAATTAGGAAGATGAATAAAAAGTTAAAGTATGTTTCGGATTTAATGTTTTCATACTTTAGATCTCAAAAGTGTGGCGATGTTGGAGACGGTGACTGCGTTGGAGGTATGCTTTAAACAATACTCTTACTTTTTATTATAAATATAATACAAAGGTAAATAATAAAATTGGTTAATTTTTTAAAATAACTTAAATGCCATCATATTAATTTGTTTCAGATATAAAAATTCATTTTGCCATGAGGGAACCTCACAGTAGACTCATTCGATCGGATGATGCCAACAAACTTCTGGTCGTAACTTACGCAGCCGATGGTAATTCTTTACCAGGTCAGAATGAAAAAGCAAGGGATAATACATGTAGTGTAACATATCATAAATACTAATTTTATTCAATATTTTTGAAGGCAACGGTTTCTGGCAAGGGTTCTTGTCAACAAGTGGAGACCCAGCCGCTGCCTGCAGTACTCAAATTGCAGAGCTTCACACTGCGAGAATAAATCCAAGAGTCAGTGGTGATGGTTTACATATAGTTTCTCCAGAACATGGAATTCTGCACATTTCGGATTATGCAAAACTTCACCTTGCTTAGGTACAAAAACCAAATCATTTCCCTTGTGAATCGATGAGAAAATATATTTTTTCTTTTCTTTTAATAAATTTAAATAAAAACCAAATAATTGATTTCAGTTTATTTTTAGTTTATCTCCACTTTCTACAGGACAAAAATGATATATTTGTGATATAAAAACAGGAAAACTGTGGGCCAATTCCATTTCGAATCATGATTTGGTATTTTTATATATCATTGTTTAAAAAATATAAGGAATAAGTATTCCAAAGTTTAATAAAATAAATTTTTGGTATTTTTTACAATCTTCCGCTGATTATATGCGAGTTCACGAAAATGAGAAAAAGTTATTTAAAATGCAGTATTTTCGGAACGAGCATAGATATTCGGAATTTTTTTTATATTCCTCGTGGAAATTTTTTCTCTTTCAATTGATACAAAGAAAATTTCAAAAATTGAAAAATATGCGACTTTTTTCTAAAATTCTTGAAATTGGTTTTTAGCATACTTTTAAACATTTTTCTATAAAAATATAGGTGCCAGCTGGGAATATAGCATTTGAAAAAAATCTTAATTTTTCATCCATATAGAATTGATAGGATGCCGCCTTTCTTATATGACTAGACTAGAAACTTCCAACAAAATATAAGAAAAAATGAAAAAGGTGGGGCAAGTTTGAGCGTGCCTACGGCGCGCAATGTTCCTTTTCGCGCTTTGCGCTCGTTAATGTACTTACCTTGCACTACACGTTTGGTCTTTGTATTTCCCCCAGATTTGTGTGCAAGCCTTCTGAAATTAATAACCAAAATATCGGCAAATGTAATTTGGTGATTGTCATTTCTCTTTTCTTAAAGCTTATCACAGATATCGTGCTTCGCACTCAATTTTTTCCCGAATGCGAATTTTTTTACATTATGTTCAACTTTATTATATCAAATTTATATTATATTTATATATGTATCTCGCATCGGTCTGGAGTTGCTAATTCAGATATATTGCAAAATAAAGTAGAAATTTTATTTTTAATGATTACTTTAATATATGTTTCTTACTTTGCAATACATTTGATTATCAGCTACCCTAAAAAATGTATCAATTCAATAATTTTATATTATTACAGTTCATAATATACACAATGATGTTAAAACAAAATTTTTTGCATTATCTTGTTTTTATATTTTTAAAAAAGTGCACATCCTATTAGAAAAAAATTTGTATAAATTTTATTCTTATTTTTAGTGTTATGTTTTATGTTTTTAAACTAAAAATACATAACCTAGCGTAGAGTAATTTTATGCAAATTGGTAGATAACATTCAGGCGAAGAATGTTGTTGAATATAATGTTATTGTAGCTTGTGTTTTTTTCTAAAAAGTTTTTTTTTATTTTTCATATATTTTTATAACAAAGGTTTGTAACAAAATCATAAATCTTGTTTGGGTGCAGAATTTAGTTGTTCATTATTTATTTTGGGATTAAAATTTTAATTTTCGACCTTTTTAGCAAATTTAAAAACTAATGTAAGAAATCCCACTTTTAAGTATTTTAAAATTTTGTATCTGTTTAATTGGATGTTCCTCAATTACAAAAATATAATGTTAAAAACAATTATTTGCATTTCTGCGCGCGCGTGTTGTTTCTGGGCGTGTCACATTTTTTTTTTGCGAACGCAATAAACTTTCCACAAGAATTAATTGACTTCCGAAATTAATAAATTTAAAAAAAACATGAAGTTATGATAATGTGTATAATTTGAAAAATCGATTTTTATGGAAAAAATGGTATCATTCACATAATTAAAAGTTAATGCAAGAATGGAAAAGATTCATTTATAATATTTTAAATATTTGTTTTTTCGTAGCTAAGCTTTTTTCATTATCCTAATTTAAAATTGATAGAAGAACAGGAAAGGTTCCTTGATTTGAGACAAATCGATTGACCTATAATTATTATTATATGGTCATTTACATCATTTGAACATTTTGTTTTGAACAGACAAATTTTTTTCATTGATATAACTGAAAGTTAGTGCAAGAAGAGAGAATGCTTCTTGACTTGAAATTATTTTGCATTACCTATTTGTATTTTGTGATTTATTTTTTATATACTTGATCATTTATCATTATAAGGAAGCGAAGTGTTCCTCGAATGAGCACAATTTGGACAACCACCACAAAATGTTCCTATTGCAATCTGAAAAAAACCTTTTCCTTCTCTTCTTCCCCTCTAAAAAAAGAAATAAAAAATGTATCCTTCCATTTGGACAAAAATAAAAAAGAGGAAAGAAAAATGAGAAGGCAGCCAACCAAATCCCCTTCCTTCTCTTTTTTATATCTTTCGTCCTTTTTATTCCTAACATTATCAAAAAAATTAAAAAAAATAAAAATACAGATCAAAGAAAAAATTTTAATTTGTAGCCAGCAGGAACAGCACTGTTGCCCCGATTCTCTCTCTCTCTCTCTCTCTCTCTCTCTCTCAACTAAGAATCAACGCCTGAGTATCAAGTGAAAGTTTAAAAGGCAAACCACGGATAAACAAACCTAACGTAGAAATAATTAAATAATAATAAAATAATAATATAATAATATAGGTTCGATGTCTGAGCCGGTACCTGTGGAAATTTTTCAATGTACCTTTACCGAGGTTCTGGTGGTTCGGAACCCACCTTAAACTGAAGGTCCCCCCATCCTGAACTTGACTGCAACCCAGTCCGTCAATGATGGGATCAACAATCAGGCTTTGTCCAATATGTCGGGACACACTGCTCTCATCAGATCACTTGATTGCCTTATACATATGTATCCTTGACTGATGATATATACCGGGAGAGCACCGTGCACAACTTTTCCGAAAAATATAAAGTCCAACTACAACGAAAAATGTCTTCGACATATTAGGCAGTAACCATCTTGGGCCTGTTACAAAATTTTAATAATAATATAATAAAAGAGCCTCGGTGGCTCAGTTGGTTAGACGCTATGACTTTACCTCAGAGGTCCGGAATCGCTCCCTCAGCCGGGTACCTCTGGCAATTTTTTTATGTACCCTTACCGAGATTCTGGTGGTTCGGAACCCACCTTAACCTGTAGGTCGCCCCATCGTGCACTTTACTTCAACCCAGTTCGTCAATGATGGGGTACAACAGGCTTTGTCTGATATGTCGGGGGTACTCTGCTCTCATCAGATCACTTAATTGGATTATAAAAATGAGTCCGTGACTGAAGGTATATACCGGGATAGCCACGTACAAACTATCAAAAAAATAAAATAAAACTCCAACTCTAACCAAAAATGCCTTCGACATGTTTTGCAGTTACCATCTTAAGCCTGTGACAACATTTTAAATTTTTTATATAATAATAACAAAACAGTTGAATTTTCTACCAAATTGTTAGGTTGTCAAAACAAAGGCAACAATTTATATACAAAACTGTAGAATTTTCAACCCGAAAATATTAAATTTTAACAAAAAAGTTCATCTTCAAACAATGAGTTAAATTATCAGTTAAACAAGTTAGCTGTTACACCAAAAAAGAGAAGTTCAAACAAATTATTTCTATCGTTAACCAAAAAAATGAATTTTTAAGAAAGCAGTTGAGCTTTCAGCCAAGAACTTGAATTTTCAACAAGTAAAAAGCTGTTAAATTTAATAAAAAAGGATGCATTTTTATAAAAATTGTCAAATCCTCTACCAAAATGGATTTATTTAAATTTTTAACTCCCAAAACAGACGAATTTTAACCAAATAATTGAAGGTTGAAGTTTTAACGCGGAATAATGAATTTTCAAAAACAAACATTAAATTTTCTTGACAAACAAAATAATCTTCTACAAAACAAATAAGTTTTCAACCGATTAGGGGCTGTCTATAAATTACGTATCGTGTTTTTCTTTTGTTTATATCTTTGTATCCCTTTTGGCTGCGAGGCAATCTCATTCTTGTCTTTATTTAAACAAAAGAAAAACGCGTAAGGTAATTTATGGACAGCCCCTTAGTTGAATTTTCAACTTAAATTATACATTTTTAACCTAAAAGAATAGAATTTTTTAGAAAAATTGTGCCCATTATGAATGTGAACACTATAATTGAAAAGTAGATATAAAGCAGACTGTATCGCCTAAATATATTTATTTTGAAAAGTTCTTGTAACTCATAAGGAGAACATCCCACTCCCTTTCATGCGCATTCGTTGAAGATAATTCTTAATCGCCCCACCCGAAAAATCTTCTGTATCTGTCCTTGTAATGATATATCAAAATACTAAATAAACCTGACACCCTAAGCTGGACCTTGGCTTATTTTTGTACCATTTAGAGAATTGTGAACTATTTACCCACACTATTAAGCTTCCCTCCTTTCGTCACACTTACAGATTCTTTAGTATTTTTATTATTATTGATAGATGCAGAGAACTTTGTTAAAATAAATTCAAGATAGCCGAGGTACATAATCTAATACTCAATAAAAGGTTTTTTATTGCACTAAATAAATGTGTATCATGATCATACAATAACATTCAATTATTCATGTTCATATGTTTATATTTATTTTATTTATTTATTATTTATATTTTACACAATCCCGATGAGAGGAAAACGCGGGACCGGGGTGTGGGAATGACGGACACCTATATGTAATTTGGAAAATTTAGAATTCAGGATGATGAAAATTCAGGGTCCGGAGAGAATCTACCCACTATTCTTCCGCTCCCCCTCTCGAATCTTTCCCAAACATTTTAGAATTATTATTATATAATTATTCGATTTATTTAGGACCGAATGTGCCCTCTGGGCGCAGGTCAGCGAAGACCTTCTCGATCTCCTCGAAGTCAGAGAAGTCGAAGTAAAGACGTTGATTGTTTAAAAAAGTATACAGAACGTCTAGTAGAGGAAAGGAGACTTACAGAAACAAGTGATCCCAATCAATTACATTCTTCAAAATGGATACCATTATCAAAACATGTAAATCAATTGAGATCCTCGAGCCAAAATCACTCAGGCGTTCCAATAAGAAATGATGGAAGAGACCTAGATGTTGGGCGGGTCAGAATAGACTCTACTAGATGGCTGCCAGTTATTAACAGAAAAGTTTGTCCAGAAAATATTCGACGATCAAGTCATGCACAAATTGAGGGCGCAATATATGTTCAATTACCTGCTGGTCGTAGCCTAAGTAATGAAAGTAATTTCTCAAGGATAGATAGTTACCATCGAGATAGAAGAAATACTGAATTTGGATATTGTGGAAAGGAAAGTGTTGACCCACCGAGGTAAAAAGATTTTTTTACTTATCCCATGTAAGTAAACTAAATAATAAAGTTTTCTAATATTTTGAAGGTGGTTACAATCTGAAATTTCATCATCAAGATATATTCCATCACCACTGGATAGAAAATACAGTGAAGGAAGCTCCTCTAAACCAATGCCAAATAGATGGATGACTTTTACGAGGTATCCATCACCTTGTCCTATAGTTAGACGAAATACAGAAAGAAGACCCTGTACAAGCGAGAGAAGTGAAATTAATTGGTCTGGTAGGAGCAAAGAAAATATTAAATCATTTACGGTGACTGACAATAGAGCATTTCAAGGTAATAAATTATCATAAAGGTTTACAAATTTTTCCAAAATAAAACTTCTGAGACTTTACATTGCAAAATTGAATTTCAGTTCCAAACATAGATTGTGCGAGACTAAGACAGCGAATTCGAGAACTTTACGATATAAAAACTGAAACTGAATTTCCGAAAAGATTAAACCACGCTTTGAGCAAGGATGCTTGGATTAGTAAGAGTAATAGTGATGAGGAAAAGTACCCCACTAGCTCCGGAACAAGGAACAGTCAGAAATTAGAATTCACTGACAGATTTTCGAAATTCAGTCAGTTTGAAGACAAGCCGGAAGTGAAGTCTAAAAAAAGTACAGACTCTTCTTTTGATGACGACTGGGAGGAAAGGCTGAGAAAATTTCATGAGAGGCTCAGATTTAGTGAAGACTTAGGCATCGATCAAAAAATTCGTGCTAGAGATAGAAGAACTTCTTCTGATGATTATGTAGGTTTCAGTAGAAAGCAATCGCATGAGGAAAACTTCGTAAGTATTAATATTAAAAAATCAGTCCACCCCCCCCCCCCACACAAAAAGTAACCTAGCCAAAAATGCTTTTAAATCAGAGGAAATAAGGTGCTTTTTCACGGAAATAGAAAAATATTATGGGAATAAATTCTGTCAAATAAAGTAAATGTAAATATCATATTGAATTTACCATGAATAACTTATAATTCCTAAGATTTTAAGTCGAAATATATTAATAAATTAAAATATAACATAAATTAATTGTAAGTCCAAAAAGAAGAATTTTCCATCTTTTTTAGATCCTAATTATTCTATACATCATCAGATTTTGAATTATATTTATTATCTAAGCTACCTTGGAACAAAAAGCTACAATTCTTTCTTCCGCGTGCTAAAAATAGGAATTTTCGATTTTTGAATGGAATTTTTTATGTATAAAACGAAAACTCCAAGTCATTTCAAAAAATGGGTGAAGCTAAATTTGTAGCTATTTAGAAATATATTACTCTTTTTTTAAACTTTTTACAAATCTTCACTAGTCCTTTCGAAAATTAAAACATGAAATTTTGTAGGACTTTTAACAGTCGCAATTCATCATTGAGCCTTTTTTCTGTATCTCACATCGTACGTCTCAAAATTTGAATGTTCGACTTTTTTCGTAGTAATTTCGATGAATAAAACAAAAATGATCATTTCTATCAAAAAGAGTTTGCAGGAAAGTTGTAGGTCTTTTGAAAAGCTACAATTTTTGTGAACTACCATTTATCGGTATCTGTCGTCCTTTGGCTCAAAATTAGCATTTTCGACTTACTAATAATATTTTCTACGCATGTTATTTTGTAGAGATAAAACCAGAACCGTTGCTTAAGAACGGCTGGTTAAAAAATTTTGTCTTCCTTTTAGGTATCAAAAAAATATACCAATATTCGAATTGATCCGTTCATTTTTTGAGAGTAATCGTACTTACGGACGGGCGGCCGGACAGACAGATACAGTCTTGATTTTTGGCTTCAGGGGTTCTCCAAATTTTGAGCTTCGTTAAAAAACTGAGGTGTGAAATTAAAGTCGATTCCAAAACTTTCTCAATCATAAATGTTGAGAATGCAAAAATTATAATTTTTAACATAAGACCCACGGCTTACGGCCCCACGGCTTTTCCCTTCCTAGAACTGCTGGCTCCGCAGTTTCTCAGCTCGCGGGGTCGAGGAAAGTTTTTGAATCATGCGACACCACTAATAGTTTAGGAAGGTGTCTTCGTTTCGGTTGTGTTACGATTTCTAAAAATACCGAAGGCAAATAAGAGCGTTTGTCGCTGAAAGAGAAATCTGAGCTTGCACGTCAAGTGAAAGCAGTTAGATCGCGAAGCTTATTGGAACAATAAGGTTGCAAATTACGAACACCAGATAAAAAAATATTCAAAAATCATTAATGATATGGTTTTCGATGCTACTCTCATAGAATGGTTTAAGGGGGGAGTAGGGTCTTTTGACTTTCGAAAATTCGATTTTTTCTTTGAATTTTTTTATAGTACAACAATTCAAAAAATTGTTGTCTAAATTTTAAGTCATGTGGATCAAAACTCTCTAAGCTGTTGACCTTTTAAGTCTCCGCTTCTTCGACGCAAGAAGAAGCGCGCAAAAGCGCGTGATTCGTTCGGCCAAGCAGCCCCCCCCCCCCCCCTAGTGATTTCAGAATAATATTGGCCAGAATTTTCCGTAAATTTTGATGCAGAAAGTGTGTTTTATGCAGCTGTAATCGAAGATTCAGTGTAAGTTCAAAAAACATTTTTTTTTCTTCACTTTTTCAAAGTTTAGAACTTTAAACGCAAGTAAGCAGGAAAATTATTATTTTTACGTGCAATGGACTGCTGACATTGTACTACGGAGAAAAATCTTCTCTACAATAAAAAATGAATTTAAAAACCAAAAAGACGAGTTTAAAACAAAATACTTAAATTTTTATCAATTAGTTGATTTTTTAACGTAATAAAAATAAATGTCGAAGTAAAAAAGGACAGTTAAATTTTCAAATAAAAAATTAATATTTAACAACAACAAAACACAAATTTTTAATAAAAAAGTTATATTTTCAATCAAAGAGGTATATAAAAAATAGAATTCTCAACAAAGCTTTTCAACTTTTAACCAACTAGTGGAAATTGAAAACAAGAAAGACGAATTTTAAATCAAATACATTATGTTTTAAACAAAAAGGTGAATTCTGAAGTCCAAATAATGAAAGATCTACAAAGCAGTTGAATATTTAACCTAAAACTATTTTTTACAACAAAGAAGTTTATTTTCTACCAAACAGTTAAATTTTCATAAAAATAGTTTAAATTTCTACAATTAAATTGTTCATTTCTCAAGCCAAATAGGTAAATTTGTAGTTAGAAAAGATGAATTTTCAATTTTAAATATCAATTTTAAACAAAAAATAGAATAATCACATTTTCAGTTAAAAAAATTTAATCTTAACCAAAAAAAATCGAATGTTAACTAAAGTTATCAATCTTCAACAAGTGGAAAACTATTTCGATTAAAGAGTTAGGCATTCAACCCAAATGCTGATTTTTTAATCAAGAAGATTATTTTTCTAAAAATGGAATCGTTACATTTTTCAACCAAAAACAGTGAAAATAATTGATTTAATGCTTTCACGATGATTCATTATCATAAACAGAGATATTTCGGGTTCACATCATGTACAACACTACTACCTCCTATCTCTTTTTTTTTTAAATGCAGTGAAACTACGATACTGTGTCGGATTTTGGGCTGGCGTTGGCGTGGTACAAACCCGATTGAGTTCTACTCCGCTATTGCTTGATCACGCTTGAGCGATCGCCGTACACCCTGCACCTCCTTTCACTCCTACTTGCGTCACGTAAATTTTCGGAAGAACTATAACAGGGGGTCTTAAATCAGAGTTTCACTGTAAATGAATTTTCAACAAAAAAATTAATTTTTTACAAAGTAGTTCAACTTTCAACCAATTACTTGATTTTTTGTCCAAAAAGGATAATTTTTAACAAAATAGTTGTATTTTCAACAAAATAATTAAATTTTCAAACAAACAGTATAATTTCTATCTAAACGAGATGAATTCCGGAGAAGAATTCTTTAAAATATGTGAAAATAGAGGAACAGAGAAATGAGTGTGAAGTTTGATATATGAAAGGAATTTGAAAACTTATTAATTTATTATTCAACTGTATCGTCATAAGTACATTTTTGGTCAAATTCTCCAACTTTGTAAAATCGTTCTAAATATTTTCTAAGTTAGCAACCATATTTGACTGCCCCCCCCCCCCCCCGGCCATTACTAAACGTAGTTTTTGGAATGAACTCCTCTTCCTCTACCATCCTCGAATTGGTAATATAGTTTATGGACGGCCGGTAACGAAGGGTAAGGGGCCATAAGTAATAGAATAGAAGGTTGCATGTGAAGGATCATAGTTCATAGGTCAGAAGAAAAAAGTGACATGTCAATTGTTCCAGTTCAAAAATCAATGTCAGTTGTCAAATATTTGAGGTCGAAGTTGAAAGGTCATAGATCAGTTTAACATGCCAAAGGTTAGAGATCGAGTATCCGGGGTCTTGTCAATGTTTTAAGGCTTTCCGAAGCAGCCCACGAAACACTAAAAATAATAATCATTTCTATGGCGTTTTCAAAACGTACAGTTTTAAAGCCTTATGTTCTTTATTTGTTTTATAGGGTAAGGATATAAAAAGAAATTCCGATGCCAGTTCAAGATCAAGAGTAAGTTATGCTGAAATCGATTTCAGTGATCTGAGTAAACGAGGATCTCGAACGAGCGATGCAAGTTACGTTAGTATAACCACACTCAGTCCAAAAAATGGAAGCATCGAAAGCAGAAATGTCAGTATAAGTACATACAGTGGAAAGAGTAAAAGTTTTGAGAGCCAAAATGTTCCTCGAGCAGAAATAATTTCTCAAAGATTTGTTAGCCAATCAGTAGATGGAAGACCAAATACTCCTGTGCCTCCAAAAGAAATGGACGATCTTCTTCATACCGAAAAACCCTTCAATCAACGTGGCAGAATAAAATACAAAATATAATGTTTGCCTCACCTAAATAATTGTGCTTAAAATTAAACAATCAATGTACCATAGTTAATTTTCGTAAATAACATTAACATTTGCGTCATCTCAACATTGATTTGTAAATCAGATATATTTCCACTCTTAAATCGCAATAGTTACAACTCTATCATTTCATATGTTTTTTTCAAATGAGCGAAATTAGAATAATGGAGATAATGGACTCAGAATAGAGAGAAGTTTCCTTATCGTAAAAATAATTATTGCGTTCGCGATAGGCAGAATAAGAGTGCGCGGGGTTGAAGTCAATGGTTACAATATATCATTGTATAAGTATACTTTTCTTTATATTGTATATTCCAGAGCGCATATTATATTTATAATAACCGAGGTATGTATTGCAAAAAATAGTGTATCACAGAATAGAAAATAAATCTGTTTTAGAAAATTTTATTTTGCTATAGTTAAACATCATCTAAAATTTGAAAAGAACTGAAATAAAATTTATAAATTCAAATTTTCAAAGTATACAATTCGAGTCCTTTGAAATGGGACAATATTATATAAATAATATTAAATATAAATTTGTCTTAGAATGCAATCTAATCACAAATTATCCATAACTATTGTCTATATGATTAATTTAATTCTCATATTAGCAACATATCTATTACAAAACAATTATATTCCAGGAGCCAACGACAATTTTTGGTAAATCATTTCCTTTCGCCCAATACTTTGGAAAATGCTTTAGACAGCCCGGTAACAAACGTTGCATTCAGAATAATTAAGAATTTGTATTCCCATGAATACGCGATTTTTCCTCCGTCTAAAAATCCCCTAAGGGGAAAAGAAAAATTGCAAACCCAGTTCCCCTCAATCGCCTTAGAAAAATTTAACGAAAGCGTATTAAAAAAAATTAAAAAGTAGAAGAATGTAAAAGAAGGAACAGAAAAGCTAAAAATAATTTCACTTTGAAAACGCTATAAAGAATTGAAATTTATGGGTTGCTTAATCATTAAAAAATATTTTGTAATAAATTGTTATTTGTATACGATAAAGAAAAAGTCAATCGGAATTATGTGAAC
>JAAAKG020136886.1:0-13064 GCA_010014905.2 Druon quercuslanigerum
TTATATATTTTTCGAACATTTTTTACAAAAGTTGCAGGAAATTTTTTTTCTTTCATAAGTTTAAAATATCAACAAAAAATCACCCAAATGAGTCCTGATTTTTTATTTTTCTAATTATACTCACTAAAACAAAAAGCGATAAAGAAAACATAGAAAATTTAATTTTTTTCAAATCTGAATCCTACAAGCTTTAATTTAAAAGATTTTGGAAGAAAAGTCAGATTAATCTTAATTACCAAATTTTGCTCATTTTTTTTAGTTTACATTTTTTTCACATTTAGCAAAAAAAAAGATACGTATTTTTTTCATCTCAATTCTACCTGCTTCAATTTGAACCATCCCCGAGGAAAATCAGACATAAGAAAATAAAAGAAGTAAAATGAAATTGATAACATAAATTTTATTTTTTTTAAACCAAAATTCATCTTTTCACCTACCAATATAAAAAACTATAACTCTGAATATCTTTTTGTTGTCAGCGAATTTGAGTATAAATTAAAAAAAGGAAAATAACAGAGAAAACATTCTTTAAAATAAAAATATTATGGTGCCATATTCAATTCAATATGAAATGCTTTAAATTCCTAAGATTTCGAGTTGTAATGCATTGCAGTTTTTACAAAAAACAGTTTTATTTTCAACCAAAACAGATTTTCTTTAATCAGCAATACATTTTCAACAAAAGATTGCATTTTTCAAGCGAAAAAGGAATTTTTTTAAATGGAATTTTAGGCCTGAAAAGATGTATTTTTAACCAAATATTTTAATTTTCAAAAAAAAAAATAATAATAATAATTTACAACCAAACAGTTTAAGTTTCAATTTTCAACAAAAGGATGAATTTTTAGAAAAACAGTTGAATTTTCAACAAAATAATTAAATTTCAACCCCATACTAAACCAAAAGAACAAAAAAAAATTTTAACCAAAAATATAATTGGGAAAAATTTCTTGAAATAGATTTTACAAATAGGGAAAGGTGTGTGAAATCTGTGTTTTTCATAATTGAATACATTTTGAATAATCTTATCAAACACTAAAATAATTGTTGATGAATGCGAAATATATTAATCCAATTTAAATAAATAAATGGAATAATTATTTAAACGTCTTTTATATTGCGGTTATTATTTTCATTAATTTCTGAAATACTTTAACAACAAAACGCAGTGAAAAATGAAACTTCCTAAATTCTTTAGGTAAAATTCACACAATATGAATAATTGTCAATTGGAACTAAAAGAATTTATCAGCATTTGAAAGATTAGCAAGGCAGGACATCGACGCTTCTACGAATCACACGTGAAAGTGCAATGCACTCTGATTTGTCGATAAATGCGGGACACACTTTTTATTATTTTTGCAGAAACTTCACGAAAATTCGAAACGTTTCATTTCTTAAATAGCCTTTAAAGATACTCTAGTAGCATTTTTTAAATTATTAAATTTTTTATTCAAAATGAAAATACTTTTTTAAAGTAACCCGTTGCCGTTACTAAAAAAAAGTAACGCGTTACCTTGCCATTACTTTTTTAAATTAAATATTTAATACATTATTTGAATGTTCAAAAAGAATCTTAAGAATGTAAATTTTTTTTCAATTTTTGTTATTTTGAGTTTAAACTATTTTTTTATAAATGAATTATACTTATACATTTTTTGGATTGCTTACATTCAAGACTTTTATTATTCAGACAATTTTTTAGCTTCAATTATTATATAATGCAGAAATTTTCTGTTGGGAATTTTATTATTCGGGGATTTTCCGATTCGTGATTATTATAAACTGTTCGGAACCTTTATTATTCGGGAATGTTATAATCAGGAAATTTTATTATTAAGGAATTTTTCATTTTGGGGGTTTCAAGTTCAGTAATATTATGAACTCTTCGAAAATTTTATTATACTGAAATTTCGCAATTCGAAAATTTTATTTTTTTGAATTTTTCAGTCGTGCCTAATTCTTTGAAATAACAATTTTTTTACAAAAGTTCCAGGGAATTTTTCTTTTTCTTTCACACGTTTGAAATATCAACAAAAAATCACCCAACTTTCTCCTGATTTTTTCTCTCATTATACCCACTAATACAAAAATAGATCAAGAAAACTAAAAGACTAAAATAAAAGCTCTTACTTACCTAATTTTCCTTATTTTTCTTATTTGAATGTTCAAAAAAATCTTAAGAATGTGGTACATATAATTAAAAATTTTAATAATATTGATTAATATATTTGAAGTTAGGTAAAGTAATTTAAAACATACTTAAGTTGTCTATAGAATGTTTTTTATTTAAACTATTATTAAGTTTAGAAATGTATGCTGCAGTCTACTTAAAGCTTTCCATAAAACTTCATATTTTAAAAAAGTACTAATTTTTCAAAAATTTCATAGCTCATGCAATTTATTTTGTCTAAAAGTATCAATCCGGCTATGTAGAACAGTAGGGTGGGCCAAAAATGCATTGGAATGTTTTTTTCGTATTTTTATGAATACCGTCTGAAAAAAGATGTTTTTTTGTATTTTATTCAGAATTCTCAATATTAGCTAATTGAAGTCAGAATTCAAAATTTATTTTCACAATTACCCAAATAATAATAATAATAAAATATCACTTTTTAAATATCACCCCCATAAGTCTGTTTTATAACATCCCAAAAAACCCCATAAATGAAAAAAAAATTTAAGACATATAAATCAGATTAAAATCCAAATTAAATATCCTATTTAATGTCCAAAACAAACAAAAGTTTTTATTTTTAACAAGGATTTTTTTCAGATTGCAGTTGAAGCATTTTTTGTTTGCTTGTTTTAGTCCAAATTTGGTCGTTGGATTCTTGCTTTTTTTTACAGGAGTTTTCATAAATGAAAAAGTTGGTTTGCGAGATTTCGACGCTAATTTAAATTTTGTGTTTTTTTTCATTAAAATTATTTCTGGTACAAAAAAACTATTTCATACTGATAATTAGTTGTTCACGTAAATTGTTTAAACATTTTATTATTGTCTTTAGCAAATTGATGATAAAATAGAGTTAGAAAGTCTTTGGGTATATTTTACAAATTTTCCATTTGTTGTTCAATTTTCAATTAGAGGGAAGTGATAATTTATCAATGTTAACAAGAGTAAATGTTTAAACAATTAATTATTATTAATAATATTCTCTTTTCTTAATGCTAAAATGTTGCTGTTTTTCCTGAATTTTTCAAATATTTGCCTATTTTTCATTAAAGTGGATAATGGATACGATTTAGCGAAAATAATTGTTTAAACAAACTATTGTTGTTCGTTACTATCCTTATTTATATTAATGCCTGAAAGTTTCGTTTTTTTCGATAATTTTTACCTTTCTGTCCTTTTATCACTCAGTGAGGTAATAATTAATGAAAGTTAACAAAAAATTTGCTTTAACAATTTAATATTGTTTATAACAATTATCTCTTAGATAACTGCTAGAAAGTTCTGGTTTTTTCTATAATCTTTAACTTTTTTCTTTAGTCTTAATTATTAAAAAATCATAAATAAATATTAGAGAGAAAAATTTTAAATATACTCTTTTTTTGCGAAAATATTTTGCTGAGATAAAACAGATATTTAAAATATGCTTCAAACTTATGAATTTATTAATTTATTAATTTATGATTTGCTTAAATGCCTTAATGTTATATAAATATAATTTCCATAGGTTTCCCTGAAAATTTAAAAAAGATTTTTGCTGATTGATGAAATTTCGAAAATGTATTCAGAAAATTTAAAAATATTGTTCATATTTTTTTTAAGTTTTAAAATATTTGTAAACTCTTAAAAACTTTGAAAATTCTTAAATATTTTTTTCATGAATCGAGGAATAATTATTATTCCTAAAACTGTCTTTAAATCTTCCATATACATTTTTGGTAATCTTGGAAATATGTCGTAATGTTCAAATATTCTCTTTAAATTTTTTTGGTTAATAAAGAATCACTTTACATATTCCCAGGAATTTGAATAAAAGTATTTTATTCTTACTCTGGAAGTTTTTAAAATCTTGAAAAAACTTTTAAATTGTATTTCAAAGCCTTCAAAAATCGACATTGTATTTTAAGTATTTGAATTATTTTCAAATTCTTAATTATTAAAAAATTTTTTTAACTTCTAAATATATTATACATTTTTAAATTCTGCATGATGGGAAAAATTTTCTGAAAATCTTCTAGATTTTTTTGACAATGTTAGAAAACATTTGAAGCGTTTAAATTTGTTTTTAATATTCTCTCTAAATTCTTTAAAAGACTTCTAAGCTTATTATTCTGAATCTTCAAAAATCTACATTTAAAAAAAATTGGTATCAATAATTTTATGATTAAAATTATTTTTAATACTTTTTTAAATTATTTATCATTCGAATTTTTTATAATATTCTGTAATCTTGAAGGATTAAACAATTTTGTTTTAAAATCTTCAGAATTTTTTGTTGAAATTTTAGCAAATCATTTGAAGTGTTTAAAAATATTTTCTTAAAGTTAGATTATCAAACTAAAAAATAAAGTTACATTTTCCCTGGAGTCTTAAGAAATAATTCAAAATTTAATTTCAAAATCTTGAAGTCTAGATTTTGTTTAAAATCTCTTGAAATCTTATCAAATTAGAAATCATTTTTGAATCTTTGCAAATAATCTTAAACTTTAAAGTATCTTTTAAAATAATTTAAAATTTCTCTAATATTTTTATTAATTCTGCAAAAATTAAAAAAATTGTTTTAAGAATCTGAATGAACCACTCAGGTATTCAAAAACAACAAGAAGGACAAAATTTTTGAAAATTTAGTTCTACATTTTTTTTAAACTAGAATATGTTTCAATCGGCTTTTAATTTTTCACAGTTGTCAAAATGTTATTAAATTTTAAAAATATACACACAGTTTGTAGAAGCATCAGATAAGATAATAAATAGATAAGACGAGTAAGATCTTGATTGAAGATGAACGTCATTAAGCATCGTCTTTTCAAATTTACATAAGGATTTATAAAGTTCTAAACTTTTCTATTTGTAGTAGCAATAAAATATTCTTCAAGTGCATTCAATATTTATTTAACATTATCACACATTGTTTGGTGCCACCGAACAAATATAATCATTTGCTTGAAAGCATTTTACATTTTATTTTTGAAATTTTCTCATATATTGCATCATCTAATCTATTATAAAATAATATTTAAGATATTAATAAGAGAGTTTAAATATGAATAAATTAAACAATTGAATTATGAGAGAATTAGAAAATGTCTCAAACAAGGTGACGGAAAAACTTCATTTTCATAATTCCTTGAATTTTCGCCGATTAAAATTTAAGAAATTTAAACTAAATTAAAATCAAATTTAAAATCCTATTTATCGTTCAATAATCAAAATAATGTGCAGGATTCGTAAAAATAAAACCAAAAATCCCCCAAAAAATTATTTTTTTGGACCAAAATAAAAAAGAGAAGAGAAAACTAAAAAGAACAATTTTCTTATTTTTCTTTCCTCTTTTTTTATTTTTGTCTCAAAAAGAATTATTTTCTTTTTTTATAATTTCTTTTCAAATTGCAAAAGATGCATTTTATGATGGTTGTCTAAATTTTATTGTTGGATTCTTGGCCTTCTTTTCAGGAATTCTGCACATTATTTTCCCAAAGTTTTCCCTGATCAATTTTTCATTTTGCCTGACGTCTAATAGTCAAAAACCAGAATTTTGATATTGTAATATTTTAAACAAACAATATTTGATAAACGGAATAAAACAACCGAAGTTCAATTAAAAATTTCAAATTGATTTATTTTAACAAAAAAAGATGGAATTTCTATTCGGGGGCTGATCGGGCTCTGGTCGGACTATTCTTGTTTTAAAGTTTGCATGTTAAAAAATAATAGTTAAATACAATTAAATACTTAAATCTTGTGCAATGTATAGAAGAAAATTTTCAATATCAATTCAAAGAAACTTTTTGGACTTTACATTCTCTGCTCTATTTACTACTAATATTAGCCACTGCGGGCGGTAGCGTCGATTTTTTCTAACCTCAATTTAATTACAAGTGGACAGTTGCGGGCTCGAGTGGCACTTTGAGATGTCAATGAGATTAAACATACTTTTTTTTTATTTACATAATGGATGAATACATCAAAGATGAAAAACGTCGGAATTCCAAAAAACCCATATTGATAAGAAATAAGAAAAATAAATTATATATGGATCAATCTATCTCAGCCGAAACGAATAATAAGAAGAAATTCAAATAATAAAGTAAATAAAATCTTGTAATTAATTTAATATAGACAATTTAATTTATTTTTGCTAGAATACGAGTACAAGAATAATTTTTTTTATATAATAAATTCTGACGAAATGTATAATAGACGAGGTATTTAATTGCGATAATAAAATTGTGTAAACAAATGAATCCACAAAATTTAATATTTGTCAATTTAATCAACCTAATAATACAGAATTAAATTTTACCTTCTCTTTTATTTGCACTTCTTTTTGAAATAGAAGTATGTCTATAGGGTGAAAGAATTTCTAATTTTTACATTTTTCATTACACATACTTCCACTCTATGAATATAGTAGTATATTTTAAATAAAAGTTTTTCGAAGTGTGAAAAATATCAAATTCTTTTTTTTTTTGAGTGAAATGGAAAAAACTTTATTTTTCCCGCCTGAAAATTCGCGTACAGGAGCCTCGGAGGATTCTGGGCGTATTCCTGGACATGAATCTGCACACGACACGTACAGGTAATCTTGACGATTCATGTACAGGTTCCTTTGCATAGCGATTTGAGACGCGCGTTCATGTACAGGAACTTGTTCAGAAACCTGTACATAAATCTCTATAGAAAATAATCTGCAAGGGTTCAGTAGTGGTTAGGCTCTCTTTGTAATAAGTTCGATTTTCAAGGCAATAAAACGAAAGCAACTTTATAGCGAGCGCCTCAATTTACTTCGAAAAAGGAACCTGTACAAGTGTACAGGATCCTATACGCGATTATTAAAAGTTTCTTTTCTTGGTGCAGGTTCCATTAGTGGATCATGTACAGTTTTATTCACCAAATTCCTGTACAGGAACCGTCAAGAGTACCTGTGCATGTTCGTGCACAGGATCGTGTCCAGGGACATGTCCAGATAATCTTGACGGTTCCTGTGCAGGAATTTGGTGAATAAAACTGTGCATGATCTTCCATTGGAACCTGCACCGAGAAAAGAACCTATTAAAAATCGCGTATAGGATGTCCAGAATCCTCCGAGCAGTATTTTTCATTCAATTCAAATAATTTGAATTTGTAATTGTAGCTTTTAATTATTTTCTTTTTAGTATAGGTTTCAAATAAAGAATTGTATTATACTGATCCGGATGAATAGTTATTCCTTTAAGACTTCCAAAAACAGTGTATGTATCAACTATATTATATTTCACTGGAATATCGTTTCTTTTTGGAAGTCTTGAAGTTCAGATTATTTTTTTAGGGGACAGTTATATTATTGTACAGGCCAACTGGCCGGATATCTGGCCAGCCCCCCATTTGAATTTCTACACGATTAGCGGCCATAAAACATGAATTTTCAATACAAAAGGACGAATTTCCAAAAAAAACTAATTTTAGATAAAAAAATTAAATTTTAAATCAAACAATATAATATTCAAGCAAATTGTCAAATTTTTAACTAGCAAAGATGAATTTTTAACCAAATGGTCGAATTTGTAAGCAAAAGATATTTAGCTTAAACCAAATAATTGCATTTTTTAGAATTCGAATTATGAAAAAAAAGTACTTTGAACCTAAAAGGTACAACTTTATAGCGAAAACTAAAAAAAAAATAGTAGAATTTTTTAGACACATCATTGAATTGCTATTCTAAAAAAATGGATTTTATACCAAATAATCGAATTTCCAAGAAAAAAGTGTTAAACTTGAACCAAGGATTTAGATTTTCATGAATATAATTAAATTTTAAACAAAAAAGTTTAATTTTTAACAAAAATAATTTAATTTATAACTTACGCAGATGAATTCTGAACAAAAAATGTAATAGTTGTTATTTCAACCAAAAAATATGAAAATTTCACCAAAAGATGTAAATTTTCTATCCAAAAGGACGGTCGTTCAACAAGACAGTTGAATTTTAAACAAAACAGTAGAATTTTTAAACAAATAAGTTAATTATTAACGTAAAAAATTACCTTTCATGCAAATGTTGGAATTTTCAATATAAAAAGATAAAACTACAACTAAAATTTAATATTCAACAATATAATTAAATTTGAAACAAAATAGTTCAACTTCTAACGAAAATAGTTTAATTTTTAATCCACAAAGAAGAATTAAGAACAAAAAAATTAATAGTTGTTATTTCAACAAAAATGATTAATATTTTACTGAAAGAGGTGAATTATAAAACTAAAATTATGAATGTTTTACAAAACAACAAATTAACGAAAAAATATAAACTTTTTAATCAAATAGTATAATTTCCAAACAAAAAAAATAAAACTGCACCACAGGTGAATTTTCAACAAAATAATTAAGTTTTCAACAAAAAAGTTAAATTTGTAACTAAAATTGTTTGATCTTTGAGCTACAAAAATGAATTCTCAAAAAATTAATAGTTGATGGTACTATAAAAAATGGAAAAGTTACATTTTCAGTTAAAAAAATTAATTTTAGATAAAAAAAGAGCAACTAATTTTCAAGAAAACACTTAAATAGTTAAATGGAATGTAAATTCATTGCTTGCCTAAGTAGTTAATTCTTCAATTGTAGAGGTCAATTTTTACTAAAATAGTTCAACTTATAACGAAAGAGAGGAATTCTTGACTCAAATTATAAATCTTTAACAGCAATAGTTAAATTTTAAGTTAAAAAAAATAAATTTAGAAACAAATTTAATTGCAAATATGCATTTTTAACTAGAATGGTCAATCTTTTTTAACAAATGATTTTTAAACATAATGGTTCAAAATTTGATATTTCCACCAAATAGGAAAAAAAATTTTTGAAAAAAAAAGTTCAATTGAACCAAAACAGACTCTTTTTTAACAAAACAGCTGAATCTTCATGCAAAGAAGATTAATTTTCAAACAAAAAATTGCATTTTTATACAACAAAAAAATTTCTACTGAAATAGATGAATTTTTAAATTAAAAGGACGAAGTTTCAAAAAATGATGTTTGAATTTTCAACCAAGAAAGATTTCTACTGAAAAAGATGAGTTTTTGAAACAAAAAGACGAATTTCGAAAATATTTGTTGAATTTTCAACACTAAAATGTGAATTTTCAATAAAAAGTTCATTTTCTCCCTAAACAGTTACATTTTTCAAACAAAAAATTCAATTAAAAAAAACATACTTATCACGAGGAAACAACTGCAAAAAATATATAAAAATATATAATAGTGGTTGCAAAACTTTATTTTCAAACTTTTCTGATTTTTCCCTAGCCAATTTTTCTATTTCCCTGGCCAGAATGTTAATCCTTGTAACATTTTAACATCGAATATTTTAGTATAAGAATAAACAAAATTTTAAATTTAATTATTATTAATATTTTTTTCAGTTTCTCTTATGGAAATTCCCTGACTTTGCAAAAAAATGCAAAATATCTTGACTTTTTTCTGATTCCCATGGCCCTCTCAAAAAGTACTTAAACCCCCGTATATCAGATATAATTCCATAAAAAACAATTTTAATATTTATAAGGGATGAAAGAAAAATCCAGAAAAATAACATTAGAAAAATTCCCGAATTATTAAAATTTCGGATTGGAAAATTCCCAAATAATCCAATTTCTAAATAATAATAAAATATCCGAACTATAGAATACCTAAAATTAAATGATTCAAGCAATTATTTTTCAATAAACATTTAATTGTTTTTACAAAATCAAATAGTTTTTCAAAGAAATCTTTTAGTTATGTTTAAAGTACATTAAATTATTTTTTAAGTTTCAACAACTATAATTGCACTAATTTATATCAAAATTTAAAATAATAATTTTTAATTAAAAATTTAATTTCTGAGATCGTTTTTTGTAATTAAAAAAAATTAATATGCACTTTTTTTACCGATTTTTTTTATCCAGAAATATATTTTTTCAATTATTCTTATTTTCATTTCAAACAGTAATTAAAAAACTTTAAACATTCAAAAAAGTGTACATTGATAAAAATATTTTACTACTTTATTTTTAATTATTCAACAATATTTATAAAAAAATCAGTTTTTTAATGTTTTAAATTGGGAATTTTATATTTTGGGATTTTTCTAGTTCGGATTTTTCATAACTCATCAGTTTTCTATCGGGGATTTTATTATTCGGAAATTTCCTAATTCAGGATTTTTATATTTCGGCAATTTCCTAATGATTTTTTTTATTGGGGCGAATTAAAAATTCCAAAAAATAAAATTCCCGAATTATAAAATATCCAAGCTAGAAAACCCCTGATATAAACAATTAAAAACTTTCTTGTGATTAAAAAAATTTTAATTGTAATATAATTTTATTTGTAGGAGTTTTATTAGTTTTACAATTAACAAGATCTTAACTGTTTAAATCCAGGAATTTTCTACTTTGGATATTTTATAATCAGCAAAATTTCCCTTAAAAATTTTATTGTTCAGAAATTTTTAAGTTGATTAATATTATAAACTCTTTAAGAATTTTATAATTCGGGAATTTTCCAATTTGGGAATTTGACAGTATCGAGACTTTTATTTTTCGGCATTTTTCAGTAGTTTTATTTAAAAGCCTGTTATAAAATTAATCAACTCTTAATCGTAATATTCGGAAACATAAAAAATTAATCGAAAGTTGATTTCAATCATTCAGCTCATATAATGGTGTCATAAACATAAATTCTCATATCAATTAAACGATACTTCAAACACGTTGAGAATTTATTTATTCCAAAAATAATCGTATGATCAAACGCACGTCCTGACCAAGGTGAAAGTGCATGATTGAGGGTTTGCTTTTTACTTTTTTTTTGAGTTTCACGAAATTTCCAGTTAGTTCCAACCTACCCATGGTCAGGCAATAATTAATTTTTGATTTTCAGCACCGATCAAGAGATACTTCTTTCCTTGCACGAAGGTGTTTTCACGATTTCGCAACCAAATTAAAACAATATTCAAGTGACTGTCGGTGCTGACTCTTGTCGAGAAATTCAAATAATAACCAAAATGATGTCAATTTCCGAGAAAATGGGACGCTTATCGACGACCTTATGCGTTGTTTTTTCATAAACATTTTTCAATAAATGCGTCACTAAAATGCACGCAAATTCCACGCATTTCTAAATTAAAATATTATAATAACATATATAAATGACGTAAGAGATGCGTTGATGTTGAAAAAATATTTCCTGGTAGAGGACAACAATAATTTCTGCCTTGCAATTCCTTATTTCAATATTTAAATCTGTGCGTTATACGCCAATCTGGTGAAAATTGAGATAACACTAAAATTATTTGATGTATCAAAAAGTTGAAAATTCAACAAACAAGGATTATTTTCTATCCAAGAAGTCGACTGTTTAACAAAATATATGTATTTTTTAACAAGAAGTTCAATTTTTATCCTATAAAATATACAGGATAAAGTTTTAACAAAAAATGAAATAGTTGAATTTTCAGATGAAAACACTGATAAAAAAAACTTTAAACCACAAAAAAACGAATTTTCTACTAAATTGTTAAATTTTCAACTTATCGAATATACAGGATAAAGTTTAACCCAAAAATGGAATAGTTAAATTTTTAAATAAAAAATATATTTAAAATAATTATTTTTCAAAAAAGTTGTTAAATTTTCACACGAATAGATAAATTGTCGACCAAGAAGAGTGTTCTATCAAAAAATACGAACTTTGAATAAAATAAATGCATTTTTAGCAAAATTATTCAACCCGAAAATATCATTTCTGAGGTAAAAAGTTTAATTTTCGACCAAATAGTTTAATGCCCTACCATTTTGTTGAGTTTTCAATCTAAAAAGATAAATTTTTTACGAAACAGTAAAAGTTTTAAGTAAAGGTTAATTTAAATGCAAATAGTTGAATTTTCAACTTTCACTATGAATCCATAATAAACATTTTTTTCTTTAAAAAGAAGTTCAATTTTTAACCTATAAAGTATACAGCATAAAGCATTAACAAAAAATGGAATAATTGAACTTTCAAATAAAAGCTCTAATAAAAAAACCACTTTTAATGTCAAAAATCGAATTTTCTACTAAATTGTTAAATTTTTAAACAAGAAGGTTAATATTCTATCCGAAAATAAGAATTTTCAACTTATCTAATATACAGGATAAAGTTTTAACCAATAAAAAAAAATAAATATTCAAATAAATTAATTTTCAAAAAAGTTGTTAAGTTATCACCCAACGAGTTAAATTTTCAACCAAATAGTTTAATGTCCTATCATATTTCTGAGTTTTCAATCTAAAAACATAAATTATTGACGTAACAGTAAAATTTTTAACAAAAAAGTTAATTTAAAAGCGAATAGTTAAATTTTCAACTTTTATTATGAATCCATGATAAAAATTTTTTTCTTTACAAAGAAGTTCAATTTTTAGTCAAATTATCGAATTTTCAACCAAAAAAGATGGATTCTCAAGAAAGCATATAACAGTTGATATTTCAACCAAAGTCTTGCATTTTTAACGAAAACGTGTAAATTTTACACCAACATGATTAAATTTCTACCAAGAAAGACGAATTGTTTCACAATACACATGAATTTTCAAAAAATAAAAATTTCAACTAAAATATAAATTTTTAACCAAATAGAAACATGAAACAGATTTTCATAAAAATAGTTAAATTTTCAATCCAAAAGATAAACAATCAATGAAAAGTCTGAGTACAGCGCGGGGGCAGACCTTTAAAAATTACAAGTCAAAAAATCATCAACTATAATTTGATGATTGTGAATTCTCTTTTGTTAAAGCTTCTTTGGCTTTAACAACACATTTTCATAGCGAATCTTGTTCTTTGCACTCGATTTTGTCAAAATTCAAACTTTTCTACTCATCAAACGTATTTTA
>JAAAKG020136887.1:0-13063 GCA_010014905.2 Druon quercuslanigerum
TTGTTCAATTCTCTCATCATTCAATACAATGTCGCATATTGTTTTCTCACTCTTTCCTTCGAAAACCATAGTCTTTGCATACATATAATCTAACTTGAAACCGACCTTATTTAATCACCTTTTCTGCCCTGAAACAGCGAGTGTTTTAGTTATTTTCAAATCTTGAGCGCTTTGCGTACGAGCATTGCGAGAAGCGTGTGATTCATATGATTGGCATTATCTCACTTGGAGTGACCTTATTCAAGCACCGCCGCTGCTCTTAAATTGTGAATGTTGCAGTTTAGTCAAAATATTGAGCGCTTGCCGTTCGGCGTTGTGAGAAAAAAGCGATTCTTATTATTAGCACTTAAAACTGACCTTATTTTATAACCGTTGCTGCCCCGAAACAGTGAGTGTCGCAGTTGACTAAAAGTATTGAGCACTTAGCCTATGACCGTTGCGAGAAGCGAGCTGTGTGAGACGGACGTAATGTTTACCACATTTTAATGCGTATACTAACTTTTTTATCGTTTTTGTTTCCAATGCTTATAGCTTATGCTCTGATTTTAAGAGCTTGGCACCGTATAGCGTTAAAACTGTCATTTTTTTTATGAAACTTTTGTAGACATTTCATTGGGTGCTTATAACCTACAAAATTACTAAGTCTTAAACAAATCCACCGAAAGACATTTTCCAACACATTCTTTAATGTATTCGAATGCATTTAATGTATTAATTTTAATATATAAATAACAATGAACAACTTAACGGCTAGCGTTCAAAACAGGGTAACCATTATTTTTATTTGCTTACAGGAGGCAGTAAAAAAGTTTGCATTTTGTCATTTTTATACTCGAAATGACAATCAATTTGATTAAATTAAAAATTATTCATAATCTTAAGAGCTTCCGTTTTTTACACAGAAAGAAATTTTAAATCAATATTTGCTATTTCAGTATTCATAATTGATATAGTCGATTACGGTTTGGGTTTAAATATAAAAAATATTGTTAATTAGAATATGAAAACTTAATGGCTTGAGAACAAGAATTGGTATACTTAATAGCAAAGATTGATAATTTATGTATTAAAATGTAGAACAATAAAAATGGATAATGATATCATTAACTAATATAAAAGCAATTACAGAAATTAATAGTTTGAGGTACATAAGTTAATACAAATATTCTACAAATTAATATAGTTAATGGAAAAGTGAAAAGAAATAAGAGATATTTTTATTTACTGGAACAGATGCTAACAGAAATTGTAAGCTTCAATTGAGGAAATTGCACATCACTATATCAAAAAATCCAAATAGCTCCGATAATCTCCCGAGGTTAGCCGAATCCGCCGATCGTACATCATAGCCGAGCGCTAAACAAAAAAGCGAAGAACCTGTAGATATTTTTGAATTTCATTCAATCCAACTTTTGACCTTATTAAAACAGAATATTTCCCTGTTTTTACTTTTAATTTTGAATGTTTCTACGTCGAGTTATTGAACACCACGACGTTTCTCACACTTCCAAAAACTTTGATCACTTAGTACATAAGGGATCTTCAAACCCCTTCAAACCCCTCAGCGAATGTGTCTTCTACAGTGTTATGTATACAAATACTAATAATGATAATGTGCTTATTTATATGATGTAATTGTGCAGTGTGAATGGACGGTGATTCACGACGTGTTTACGAATTTATCATTTTCGTATTTGTGTCTGCCTCATTCTTTTCGAATGACTCATAATTTTTAGTATAAACTTTAGCAAATTCCAGAATCCTCTTTTTCAAAATTTGAAAGAATTATTCCAATTTTTATTATACCTACCCGATTTCCCCAAATCGTAAAAGATTATACTAAACTTTAATATCGATTTTAATGTATTTTGTAACTAAATTTCTCTGTGTGTAAGCGTAAATTATTTAACGTTTGCCTTAAATAATTTTAAAGCTTTAATTTTAAACGTTCAAAATTCTAAATGGATGTTTAAATGTAGATGTTCAAAGGGTAAGATTTTTGCACCTAACATGGAGAGATTCATGCTAAATAATTACCATCTTTTTAAGATGTTACGCGTAAAAATATTTTTATGTTATACTGAAACACATTCAGATGCTCAAACCGCCTGAGCGCATGCGCATCGCGCATTGGAATTTCACGACTATATTTGACGGCTATATATTTTCAATATTAAAATTATGGAATATTAAAATTTTGGAACATTTCCAAATGTTTATAAATTTAAAAAAAGTATTTGAGTTTAAGTAATTTAAACTAGATGGTATTGAACATAACATCAACTTGACTGCATGTGTCATATGATCCACATTCCATACCCTTTATCTGTTTTACGTTCGTGTACGAACATTAGAGTTTAATTTTAAATTCACAAATTTAGACTTTTGTGCGGGTATTAGTACATAAAGTTGTCTGTGGCATGTTTCTTTATTAAATACCAAAGATTTGCCAGCTTTTTCAAGGAGCACAAAATTCACGGCTAATTTCCGGATATCTAAGGTTTTATAACAATGAAAATATCTATAAACTAAAATTAAATTAAAATCTCTTGACTTTAGGGAGCCTATAATTTTGTGTTTGCAGCCTACCGAATTATATGTATATGATGCATTAAAAGTGACAAAAATTTTTAACGGGATGTAGTGATAAAAAATCAAAAAGTTTTTAATTGAAATCATTAATACAACAGAAATTTGTGTCATTCCAAAGCTTCAACAATATTGAAAATATTAGTTTAGTGTACATTGTTCACATTTAGAAAAAGCGCAATATTTTTCATAAATATCAATATCATGCTATACTATACCGTACTATAATATACTTAAATTTTAAATTAAAGAAAGTTACGAATGAAATGAGTAGAATCTCATTGACGATCTTAATCTCTTCTATAGACAGAGAAACGGAAAACCGAAAGAAATACTTTTATTGCTATATATACAAAATGCAATCCGGTTACTTGCTTTATTTGTTCTTCAAAATAACATAGAAGGAGAAAGATTATCTTTATCTGAGATTCCAGAATCTTTGATATTTCCTTAAATTATCACCCATAGAATGAGTTAATAATATTAACAATGTTTGTTATAGATTACATAGTAGAGGCAATAAAATATCTTTTTAGGGAAGACACATTAAAATTTACTGCTGGAAGCTTACATCTAATGATTGGGTCTTAAATTTTCTAAAAAATTGTAAATTTAGATTCCAATGCAAATTGTCAATTGTTTTTCACATTACAGTTTATGCTCATATTTTAACGTTTCAAGTAAAGTGCTACCTGTTTTTCAAATGTAGGTTTTAAATTAAACGGGAAAATCAGTATCTATTCACGGGAACATACAGACTTAATTTGAGAATTCTTTGTAAAATCTCAATTAAAAATTTTTTTGGCTATATTTTACTGCGTATCAAACAAAAGCCCGTTGAAACGTGATTGTTGAGTTGAGAATATTTGATATGCTGATTTATATTACGCCACATCCTTTTTAGTAATAAATCGCTTAACCTACATTTATATTAAAGAAATAATAATTCAAATCAAACGTTCTATACAACAACTTTTGATAACATCTGGGCCTTTAGAACAGAAAAGAAGAAGCTTCGTGGTATAACATAAAAATAATCTATGATAGATAATATAGAAGAATTTAATCTACATTGCAAACCTATTTATTATCAATGATTCATACAGTAAGGTAACTGAAACTTGGGATTTGGCACATTATTCGCAATATACTTAAGTAGGGAACAATTGTTTAATTTAAATTTAGTTTTAATAGAAAACAATTGTGTTCTTTTATTAAACTTTTATATTTTTCACCATTCACTTTTCTAAAGAAA
This sequence comes from Druon quercuslanigerum, assembly GCA_010014905.2. Classification (NCBI taxonomy): domain Eukaryota; kingdom Metazoa; phylum Arthropoda; class Insecta; order Hymenoptera; family Cynipidae; genus Druon; species Druon quercuslanigerum. The sequence continues at coordinate 3,845 of JAAAKG020136887.1, forward strand.
CTTATTTTAATTAATATATACAGCGCTGAATAAATTAGTATAATATTTGCACTAAAAAATTGGCTGTTTTCTACTGCTAAATTACTAAATATGTTGACTACTAGAATTACTAATTGGCTACTAATCTGTAGTACTTCACTTTTCTTTAGTTAATTTATTAGAACTTCATAGCTTCAGAATAATAAATGCTAATTATTTTATCTAACACAATATGCACCTGATGCACGTTGAGTCGTTCAATACGTTTCTACTATTTTAGATCGAAAACAGTCGGCAAAGTCGACAAGAAAGGTTTATTAATTGATTTATAATAACCGAAATCACAAAAGAATCAATATTTTCACTAATTAACGCCCGTAAAATACAATTTTGATGTTTAACCATAGTGAATGTAGCTAATATTGCTTTATTATTGATAGTACTTAGAGTTCCTCTATGGCGAGTTGTGTCACGTTACCCTCTCCACTAGCCGCCGCGAAACCGGAATCGGAAATACGTAACGTAGCACGAAACATTTGAAATATTCTTAAGAAGGGGTTGTATGTCATAATATATTATCGTGTAGTGTTTTTTAATTTATTCATGTAATTTACATTTTAGTTGGAACAGAAATCCTATCTTATTTGAAAACAAAGTTTTTAGGACTAAAAAACATTACACACACCTATTGTAAAAAATGTTTTTAGCCTCATAAAAATAATTATTTTATCCATGATTTCTACACTCTGTTTTAAAAAATATTATTTCAATGTCATCATTATTTTGGTCTTCTCTAGGACTGAATGAAACTTATTTTTATTCGAAATATTTTTAACAAAAGACGTCGAAGACAAGACAGTAAGCTCAGAATTCAATTTCTTTACTTTACTTCATAAACAATACAATTAGAAAATTTTCCTCTGTTTTGTTTCGTTTTAATTTGTTGTTCGTAAAAATTGAACATTGAACATATATCTATAGGTACGAAAGCAGCGTCAAACACTAGGGGAAATCTCATACTTTTTGGTTGGTTACCTGCTGTCCTGTTTTGTGACAAGATTTCTAACACGCTAGCGCTGTAATCATGGCAAAGTACAACCTTTTTCTTACATTGTCGATTTTAAGAGTAGAAACACTAGAGAAAATTAGTGAGATGGGTCACAATTTACTCTAAAAATATATTTAAGAGAAATATGTGCCACTTATTTATCCTAACTGCAAAAGTATTTTTCATCTAAATAAAGAATAAAAATTCGAATAATGATATCATTTTTATATCAGGAGCAACTATTTTGGTTTACTAAATTCCCATAGTATAACTCCTAATCTAATCTATTAGCCCCGTGCAGAAATATTCCCGGTTAGCCCTACTACATTTTTCTCGAATGACCTGGTCTGGATTCAGCCGATTACTGGTCGGGCCAATCCCGGTTAGTTCTTATGGCCAGGGGCCGACTGGACACTGGTCAGGATAATTTTGATGTGGAAATTACACATTTTTTAAGAGCTGTGACATTATTAAAGACTTAATTATAGATTCAAGATGAATTATTATTTTTTATTACTCTTTTATTTTTTAAATTCACATTGCAGTCACGTCGCGTCATTTCTTCGAAGTTCGCAAATAAAATTGAGATCCACAATGAAAATTAACCGTTTTCAGTAATGAGTTTGAAAACCCTAATTAGTGCGCGGATAATTATTATTTTTAATTAAACTACTGTTGTGTATACATTTTTTCCTTTCTTTCTTCCCAACCTAGGATCACCCCGTGGATTCTAAAGTAGAAAAATTACTAGGAGATCAGTAATTGTAATTCTACCTCAATTTCCTCGCCATAATTTTTTAACTTGATTTAACTTTTAAAGTTGACCGTATTCTTTACGGTGAGTCTTAAAAGACAAAACAAGTTTTTATACGGTCGAGTAATAAGAAGCTACAAAAATAAAACGAAAATTTTTATTTAAAATTGCACAGAAGGAACTCATAGTAGTCGAGTAACAAATTATTTGTTTCTGTGTTATCATATGTGGCACTATTTCCCCACAACACTTTCGACCCCGTTCTACCTTACATATATCAGCATATAAGTCATATACATACAAGTATATCAGCTATGCCAGTAATTTATACAAAGTAGGCATGAAATTATTGATCTCATTTTTATTTTACATGTTAGCGCAATCATTCCACATGGAATCGAAACACGTACAAAGAGGGGACACGAATATACACGAACACACACGAAAAAATGCTCCGTCACTGTTACGCGTTACGATTTCTGCTAAAATTTTACTCTGATCTATGATTTTATGATATATTATGTATAAAGAAACATATAAAAACATTTCTTGAAGCGAGCAACAATTATGAGGATAGAAACTTGATACAAAAGCAATATAACTCACAGCGTGAAATCGTATTTCGTCACTCCATCCAAATTCATCGTTATGAAAACCACCTTCCTAGGTATTTTTAATAATTATTTTTAAATATTTCTGGTAATACTTCTAGAGAACAGTATTGAATATTTCGAGCCGACAGTCATTTAATTTCTTATAATTTCTACAGGTCTGTTTATGTTACGTATTTCATTTGACGTTTTTCGTCGATAGTATAAGCAAATTATATCGCCACAGACTTTTAAAAGGCTCTGAGATTTGCGAGTCAGTACGAGTACGAGCCTTGTTGCCATGCCAGGCGCCGGGCCGCGATGAATTTTGACATCGAAAGCTCAGTTGGTTTCCGTCTCTCAAACTATGTGAACCTCAAAGTGCTGACCCCGTAAAAAGTGTATATCTTTATATACAATGACAGTCAGTTTCGCCCCTATACAGACTAGTGAAGTGCAGTTTTCATTCTAGGATCACCATCTGTAAAGCTTATACTTTAAACAAAATGGCTACAACTACAGTCACCACGACGAAGATGACGCCCGTTTCGGCTACGGCTACAATGGCCTCGCCGTTATATTGTGCACAAAAGACAAGACCTAACTCTTTGTTCGCAGGCCTCATGCTTCAGTATTATGCCACGATTAATCGCGATGGAGTGAAAATCCCACCTTTTTGTCCGGCAGATTTTGAGATGTGATTTGCTCAGGTGGAAACACGATTCGCGGGAGTACTGTTAGATGAAACAATGTTCAAAAACGTTACCGGGAATCTAGATGCAAAATTTTCAGCTGAAGTACGGGACATTTGAACCTCTGAACCTGGACCTGAACGAACATACCAGAGACTAAAAACGGAACTCATTAATCGACTAAGTGCCCCACAGGATCAAAAGACACACCGTTTATTTGAGCATGAGGAAATAGGCGATTTTACGCCATCCCAGTTCCTCCGAAACCTTCGCGGCCTTGCAGGTAACGTTTTTTTAGACAGCTCGCCGATGCCATCGCGGAAGCAACGCCAAAGATACTTGTTTCCGAGAAATATGCAAATTTAGCACCTTCAGAGGCCATGCTTCAGCAGTTCGCCCTCGTCACAACCAGGATTGCCGAAGTGTCAATGACGTTGTCAGACGCAAAGTCGGGCTCACGAGATAGCAGCCGGTCTACGTCTTGCGGCCGTATGCGCGGTCGCAGCGGAAGTCGATATCGCCAAAACAATGAAGACGGTGTTTGTTGGTATTACGAAATTTTCGACAGTGACCGTAGGAAGTGCAATCTACCGTGTACCTTTAAATCGGGAAACGAACCGGGTCGGCGCTGACGGAGGCCAGCGACCCTTGCACTTCGCCTCACTGCCTCTTCGTTACGGACCGGGATACGAAAACACAGTATTTGGTCAACACGGGAGCAGACCTATGCGTTTTTCCATGTGCACTAACATGCGGATGACGTCCCAAAACATCGTACGAACCTTACGAGGCCAACGCTCCCGCTCAATTGCGGACTTCGCCGCGCTTACTCGTGGTATTTCGTGATCGCTGATGTGACAAAACCGATAATCGAAGACGATTTCTTACACTATTATAGGTTATTGACTGACATTTGGAGTCAAAAAACTCGTAGATAACCTCACAACTCTTTCAGTGCAAGGGAAAGTCGCTGAGTGTGATGCGAGTTTGCTACGTATTCGAGCCATTTCAGGGTATTCTCCTATGATCAAATTCTACAACGGTATCCAGTAATCACCCGACCAAACGACTCTATCGTCGAACCTAAACACTCGAAGAAACATTATATCAACACGACACGTGGACGACCCGGTTCTGAGGGACCTCGGCGATTGGCTCTTGATAAATTGGAGCTGGCCAAACAGGAATTCCAGACCATGCAAGAGATGAAAATTGCTCGTACTTCAAACAGCAACTGGTCCTCACCCTTGCATATAGTACCCAAAAAGGGAGTTGAATGGCGACCTTATGGAGATACCCAGTACCTCACACCGGAGATTTCGCCCAATCTCTCCACGAAATTAAAATATTCACAACAATTGACCTTGTGAGAGCCTAGAACCAAATCCCAGTTGCTGAGGAGAACATCCATAAAAAAGCTATTACGACACCGTTCGGATTATTTGAATTCCCGTACATGTTGTTCGTTTTTCGAAACGCAGCGCAAACCTACCAGCGTTGCATGAATGAAGTACTTCGAAATCTCGATGTCGTTTACTGCTATTTCGATGATGTTCTCGTGGCGTCAAAAATCAAAGAAGAGCACGAGCTCCAGCTACATCAAGTACTTGATCGCTTCAAGACCTACGGAGTTCTAATCAACCATTAAAAATGCATCTATAGAGAACGCACCGTCAAGTTTCTAGGCTACGAAGTCTATGAACGGTGTTAGACCCCTTCCATAGAAATTCCAAGTTATTTTAAATTACCCGCAGCCAAAAACAGCCAAAGAACTACGGTGATTTGTAGGCACATTGAATGTTTACCGAATTTGAATACATAATGCTGCAACACTACAGGCTACATTTAGCGACATGTTACACGGTAACCTAAAAGGTAATTCATTGATCACTTGGACTGAGGAAGCTGTCAATGCTTTCAAAGAGTCCCGGAAGAGTATTACAGTAGCCACTAAACTAGCTTTTCCAGCACCAGGAGGTACTCTTGCCAATTTTTTCAGACGCTTCCGATTTCTCCATTGGAGCAGCTCTGTAGCAATGAGTAAACAATACATAGAAACCTCTTGGCTTCTTTTCGAAGAAGTTGAGTAACGAGAAACGCAAGTACGGTGCCTACGACCGAGAATTACTAGCCGTATATAAATCCATTAGATACTTTAGACACGTGGTAAAAGGTAGGATCTTTACTGTGTATACGGATCACAAACCCATTACATTTGCATTCAGAAAAAAAGTGACAAGTGTTCTCCAAGACAGTTCCGATACCTGAATTTCATCGGACAATAGACCACTAATATACGACACATATCTGGAAGCAAAAACATCGTCGCAGACGCTCTTGCCAGAATCGAAGAACTCTTAACCAGAATCAATTTCACGGGTCTTGCAAAATAGCAAAATGAGGACACAGATATTAAAATGCACCTTTAGCCGGAACCAACCTTGCACCTAGAAAAAGTCCAACTACCAGGTACCGAAGCAGCCGTCTACTGTGACGTTTAAATCCGCACATCTAGACCTTTTCTCACAGAGCCTTTTCGACTGGTGGCGTTTAATTTGTGAAATCAATTATCGTACCCTGGAATCAAGGCCATGGTAAGGCTGATAACAGAAAACTATGTGTGGTCGTCAATCAAGGTCGGCTCTCGACAATGGGCTCGCGCGTGCATCCAATGCCAAAAAACCAAAGTGTCTCGACATGTCTCATTACCGATGGGTTCGTTTACCTCTCCTTCCAACAGGTTCAAATATATACAGTTCGACCTCGTAGGGCCTTTACCTTCTTCAAATATTAATTTAGTTTAAGTTTCTTTCTATTCATGGTGAAAAAACAAAAAACCATCTACCATGAATACTAATAAAAAGTATTCATCGTTTTTTCACCCTATATAATGTACACCATATTCTGTGAATAACATCGGTCAAATCTTGGATAGAAGATATGTTTTTTAATATAAAACAAATTCCTGAAGAGGCTCCACTTCGTGGAGCGAAAGCTTGAATTGAATAAAGCTACTTTACTGATCAGTAAATCAAAAACTCTACATCATTGGAATAATTTTCAACCCTGATCAACAAAAATAACATCATTTATACAAAAAAACAGTATAGTTTGCTATTTCCCAAAACCGTTCCTCCTTTCCCTTTCTCCTTTAGCTTCTCCTTTAAGTCTGCCAGAAGCATATTAAATAGTAGCGGACTCAACGGCACCGTTGCCGTAGACCTCTCTCTGTCCAGAAAACCTGCTCTATTTTCATTCCGATTTTCACCCTAATCCTAGTTTCACTAAAATTTCTTTTATCCTCTCCATCAACTTTGCCTCTTCACCCCTCTCTTTCATTGCCTGCTATAGCACATTTCTGTTCACTAAGTCAAACGCTGCTTTGAAATCTGCGAACAAAGCGACTAGTTTTCCTTTCTTTCTCCCTAAATTTCTGTTAACTAAGTAGTTAAGTACGTAGATGTTGTCTATAGTTCTCATCCCTTTTCTAAATCCCGTCTGATTGTGTGGGATACTTTCCTTTTGTTCTACCTGACTCTCCAATTTTTTGCTTAAGATCTCTGCATATATTTTATAGCTGACTGGCATGAAAGTGATCCCTGTGTATTCATCTACCTTCTTTCCTTACCCTTTCTTGACAAGCGGTACCACCAGTCCTGTCATTCACTTTTCCGGCCACCCATCTCCTTTCCAGACCTTGTTGCAGATCTTCTACATTCCATCCCTAACGCCTTCTTCTCCATACTTAATCGCTTCGTTCTTGATCCCATCTTCTCCTGCCGCCTTGTTTCTTTTTAGCCTATCCATTGCCTCATTCACTTCTTCTCTTGTTATTTCATTCCCTTCCTTTACTTCTTCTTGGACTATCCTTCTCTTTTTCCCTTTGATTTTATTTTGCTCTCCCCCGAATAGATTCTTGAAATAATTCGTTCATTCCTCCATTTCTATTTCTTCATTTACATGCTTTTTTTCCCCTATATGCGTATTTATCACACCCGACACCCTACCTTCTTTGATCGCTTTTTCTACTTCTGCCTTATATTCATTCTTCCCCCTTTGTCTTTTACTTTCCAGAATCTTCTCATGTTCTCTTTTTCTCCTGTTATACTCCTACTTCTCCAATTCCCCTTTTCTCTATTTTCTTACATATTCTTTTATCCTCTCTTTACTCTCCCAGCATTCCTTGTCCCACCCGCCTCTCTTTACCAATATACCAATATACCAATTTATCCAATAATTTATACCAATTTAAAATATACCAATAATCAATACACCAATATACTCTTTCTTCCTTAGTACCCAGCTCATCCTTTACATTCTCAATAGACCCCTTCAACCTTTCAATTAACGAGCTTACTCTCTCCTCTTTTTCATACCTAATCTTCTACTTTTCCATCTTTTTCTTAAACTCTTTTAATTTATCTACCTCCCAGATTCCCATTTTCGTGTTCCTTTCTCCCCCTATTTCCTTTCACCCTTTACCGCGCTTATTGATGCCTCCTTTTAGTGTGGCTATTACCGGGAAGTGCTCGGACCCTAACTCATTCCCCACCTCCATACTCCCTATCATATGCCGCATTCTTTCTTCATCCAAGATTTGGTCTATTACTATTGTTCCCTTTTGTATGAATGTGATCTCTTCTTCCTCATCTCCTTTCATGTTGCCGTTACATATAAACCATCCTGTTTCGCCTATCACGTCTACTAACTTCTTCCCCTCCCGGTCCGTCTCCCTATGTTTGAAGTTCCTTATATATGCCTCCTTTTCTTCATCCCAAATCCCACCTTCTTGTTCACCATTCTCTGTTTGTTTCACCAAACGCTAATTCCTAATTTCTAAATTGCTTAACTGTTCTTCTAACTGTTTTATCTCACTATTTCTCTGTTCCTCCACCTCTCTCTGTCTACTCTCTATGCTCTCGGTTATCCCAAACCTTGTCTTTTTCCTCCTTTCATCGTTTGTCCCATTCTTCCCACTTTTCTCTTATCTTTTTCACTTCCCCCCTTACCTCGTTTCCCTGCCTGTTCATATCCCTATTTATATCTTCCAATTTCTTTTTTGTTTCTTCTCTAAATCCTTTCATGAGCGCTTCTAATTTCTCAAAAATCCCCCCCATCACCGCTATCTCTTTCTGGTCTTTTCCTTTTAATTTTCACTTTCTTGCTATCTTTATCCCTTTCTAACACATCATTCCCTGTCTCTCTTTTTCTCTTATCCTCCCCTTCACTGCTAGTCGCGTTTGCCTTTTTTTGCCATTCATCAAGACTCATATTCGAATCTGCATTGCCTTTCTTGTTCAGACGCTGTACGTTTGACGGCCTTCCGCGTTGTTTGCACGCCCCTGAATCTTTTGTCGCTTACGTCTAACTACACACTTTCACGATTTAGATCTTTGTCTTCACTCACCCTTATTCCTTAAGACTCGATCCCCGTACTCTCTGCCTTTTCTGCATCCACTTACCCTTATTCTCATCACCAACGCCAAAAAACGACCACTTGACACAAAATAGTACTTGCGCGATCGGTTCCAGAAACAGAAGCTGATTATTCTTGTTGGTGAAAACTTCATATAAATATTTATATTTAACTATTTGGTTAAAAATTAAACTATTTTATGTAATTAAAAATTAATATTTTTTTAATGGTTGATCCTAGGTTTATTGACCAGGGAATATTTTTTTATTAATTTTAGATGTTAATTTTGTTTGTCTACTGATCTATATCAATATTATTAAAATATTCATAAATCTTAAGATTGTGAAAAAAATGTCTCTATCTCCGGGATTTGACAGAATGTTACAAAGTAATTCAATGTTGTAAGGATTCCATCTACAATTAAATATAAAATTATATGCGAAAAACGTATTAAGATTCCTATCAAAATTCAAAATATTTTTTTTATCTAAGAAAATTAATTGTAAGAGAATATTCAAGCAGATTTTAAAAAATTTCCAAAATTGTAAAAAAAACATATAATTTTTAAAAAATATATTCTTAAAATTATTTAACAAAAATTAATTATATTATTCATATTAATGAAATATTAATTAATTATTGTATAATATAACAATAAATAATAGAAAATAAATAGTAAAATATTAATTATATTATATAATTATATACTGGATTTTTTTCAACCTTCGATCTTTACGATT
>JAAAKG020136888.1:0-13063 GCA_010014905.2 Druon quercuslanigerum
TTCACTTAAAATAAATAATTATTGACCAAGAAGAAGAAATTTTTCAACAAAATAGTTAAAGTTTTAAACAAGGCTGATAATTTTTTTGATAAAAAAAAAAATTAAATCTCAACGAAAGCAATTTTCCACTGAATATATCAATTTTCTAAAAAAAATTAAGTAGCTACAGTTTCAGTTGAAAAAGTAATTTTTAACACAAAAAAAGGAATTTTAGAAAAAATTGGTTAAATTTGTAGCTAAAGAAATAAACTTTTAAGTAAAATTATGCTTTTCAATGTTAAAAATCATATTTTTAACACAGAAGACTAATTTTATACCAGAAAGACCAATTTTTAACAAAAGAGATAAAATTTTTATTTAAAAGATTAATTTTCTACCACAAGATAACAATTTTTAATCAAATACATGAATTATCATTAACTTATCATTAGAAATTTTATTAATAAATTTTCAGTTAAAGTAAATAATTTTCGAGCAAAAAAAGGAAAATTTTCAACAGATTAGTTAAAATTTTTAAACCAGACCGATAATTTTAAAAAAAATGAATTCTCAACAAAAGTAATTTTCCATTAAAAGTTTCCAACTAAATAAGTGAAAAATCAAAAAGCTACAGATTTAGTTAAAAAAGTAGTTTTTAACACAAAAAAAGAATTTTTAAACAAATGTGGCGAAATTCGTAGCCATTAAAATAAACTTTTAAATCAAATTATGCATTTTTAATAAAAAAAAATTTAACACAGAAGATTAATTTTATACCAGAAAGACCAATTTTTAATCAAATAGATAAAATTTAAACTTAAATGGTTAATTTTCTATCAAAAAATAACAATTTTTAATAAAAGACATGAATTTTTAACCACAAATATTATATTTCTACCAAAAAAGTGGACAGGTTCATTTTTTAGCAAAAAGATTAAATTATCTATTAATTATCATTAGAAATTTTATTATTACATTTTCAGTTAAAGTAAATAATTTTCGACCAAAAAAAGGGGAAATTTTCAACAAATGAGTTGAATTTTTAAACCAGACTGATAGTTTTTGTTATAAAAAAATGAATTTTCAAGAAAAGTAATTTTCGACTAAAAAGAAAGTTTCCAACTAAAGAAGTGAATTTTGCACTAAATATATCAATTTTCTAACAAAAATTCAGTAGCTACAGATTTAGGTAAAAAAGCAATTTTTAACACAAAAAAGGAATTTTCAAAAAAAATTGGTTAAATTTGTACCTAAAGAAATAAACTTTCAAGTAAAATTATGCATTTTTAATTTAAAAAATGAAATTTTTAACACAGAAGATTAATTTTATACCAGAAAGACCAATTTTTAACTAAAGAGATAAAATTTTTATTTAAAAGATTAATTTTCTACCACAAAATATAATTTTTTGATAAAATACATACATTTTTAAACAAAAATATAATATTTCGACCAAAAAGAGACCAATTTCGAACAAATTAATGAAATTAACAAAATAAACAATCAATCGAAAAATCATCACGCAGAGCAGGGGGTGTAAAGTTACTGAAAAATGTATCACGTATTTTGTGAATGGCCCCTCAGACGTTAGGAGTTATTAAATAGACGTTCAAACTTAAGAGTTACAATTCAAGAGTTAGGATTTAGGAATAATAACTATTAGGAGTTCCAGTAGTTAGGAGCCAGGAGTTTTGATAATTAGGACTTTTATTAGATAGAAGTAGGGAGTTTTAGAAGTTAGGAGTTCTAGTAGTTAGGAGTTTTATTATTAAACATTTGTAGTAGTCAGGAGTTTAATTGGTTAGGATTTATGAGAAAGGAGTTTTAGTATTTATGAGTTTCATTAGTTAGGAGTTCCAGGAGTTTTAGTAGTTTGTAGTTAGAAGGTACGAGTACTATTAGTTAGAAGTTTTCGAAATTAGTAGTTTTAGTAGTTACAAGTTAGATGAAGAAGTTAGGAGAAATAGATTTTAGAAGCTTGGAGTTAGGAGTTTTATTAGTCACGAGTTTAAGTATTTACAAATTTTAGGACTGTAAAGTGATAGGATTTAGGACTTAGAATTTCTAGTAGTTAGGAGTTAGGTGTTAGGAGTTCTAGCAGTTATGACTTACAGTAGTTAGGAGTTTAGGAGTTTAGGAGTTAAGGAGTTATTTTTTTATGAGAAAGGAGTTTTAGTAGACAGGAATTAGGAGTTTGGAGTTTTTGTAGTTTGGAGTTAGGCCTTAGAAGTAACGAAAAATTAATGTTATCTGCTAGGAGTTAGGAGCAAAGAGCATTAAAATTTAGAAGTTAAGATGATCTAATTTAAATCTGATTTCTATTAAAATCCATATTTTTTCTAATTCTGTTCCTAGTAATAAACTCTCGAGGAAAGAGAACCCCTCATTTTCCTTTACTTCTTTCACTTATTCCTATTTCCCCTCACTATGTCTTTCACCCCCCTATTTATTTACCCTTACGTTCTTCGTACTTGCCCTCTTGAGATATTTTCCCTTCTTCTCCACCCCTTGCGAGTTATGATTTGCGAGTTTTTATTCGTGGCTCCTGAATTATTTGTTAGGAGTTAGCAGTTATGAGTTAGGAGTTGGGCGCTCAGAGTTTTAGTAGTCAGGCGTTAGGTATTAGGGTTTATAGTAGGCATTGGTACTTAGGAGTTAAAAGTTAAAAGCTAGGATTTAAGAGTTAGGAGATAGAAAATAAAGAGTTTTAGCTACTTGGAATTAGGAGTTTTATTAGTTAGGAATTTCAGTTTTTAGGAGAGTGATACTTTACTGGGTGAGGGTCTTTCAAAGTATCATTTTCCATCTTAAGTGCAATAAAATAATCATCACGCGGAGCAGGGGGGTGTAAAGTTCCAGAAAAATGTATCATGTATTTTATGAATGGCCCCTTAGACGTTAGGAGTTAATTAATAGACGTTCAAACTTAAGAGTTAAAATAAAGAGTTAGGATTTAGGACTCTTAACGATTAAGAGTTTCAGTAGTTAGGAGCCAGGAATTTTGGCGATCAGAACTATAAGTAGATATGAGTAGGGAGTTCTAGGAGTTAAGAATTCTTGTAGTTAGGAGTTTTATTAGTAAACATTTTTAGTTAGAAGTTGCGAGTATTATTAGTTAGGAGTTTTAGTATTTAGTAGTTTTAGCAGTAAAAGTTTGATGAAGAAGTTAGGAGAAAAGGCTTTTAGAAGCTTGGAGTTAGGATTTTTATATGTCACAAGTTTAAGTATTTACAAATTTTAGGAGTTTAAGTAGATAGGATTTAGGTATTTGAAGTTCTAGTAGTTATGAGTTAGGCGTAAGGAGTTCTAGCTGGCATGAATTACAATAGTTAGGAATTTAGGAGTTTAGGAGTTAGGCAATATTTTTTTGGGGAAAGGAGTTTTAGTAGATAGGAATTAGGAGTTTGTAGTTTTTATAGCTAGAAGTTGTAGTAGATTAGAGCTGGAAGTTTTAATAGTGAGATGTTAGAAGTTAAAAGATATAAGGTTGGCGTTAGGAGTCAGAAGTTAAGAGCTAGGAGTTAGTATTCTTAGTAATTAGTCGTTAGGAGTTTCCGTAGTTAGCAGTTAGGAGTTTTAGTACTTAGAAGTTTTAGTAGATAAGAGTTGGAAGTTTTAATAGACAGGCGCTAGGAGTTGTAGTAGATTAAAGTTTCCAGTTTTAATAATAAGGGGTTATGCGTTAGGAGTTATTAAGTAGGCATTGGTACTTAGGATTGAAAAGTTAACAGCTAGAATTTAAGAGTTAGGATTTAGAAAAAAGAAGTTTATCCTGCTAGGTGTTAGGAGTTTTATTAGTTAGGATTTTTATTTGTTAGGAGCGTGATACTTTAAGGGGTAAGGGTCTTTTAAAGTAAATGGCCCCTTAGACGTTAGGAGTTATTAAATAGACGTTCAAACTTAAGAGTTACAATTTAAGAGTTAGGATTTAGGAATAATAGCGATTGAGAGTTTCAGTAGTTAGGAGCCAGGCGTTTTAGTAGCTAGGACTTTTAGTAGATAGCAGTAGGGTGTTTTAAGAGTTAGGAGTTCTAGTAGTTAGGAATTTTAGCATTTAAGATTTGTAGTCAGGAGTTTAATTATTTAGGATTTAGAATTTAGGAGTTAGGAGAAAGGAGTTTTAGTGTTTATGAGTTTCATTTGTTTGGAATTTCAGGATTTTTAGTAGTTTGTAGTAAGAAGTTACAAGTACTATTAGTTAGGAGTTTTAATAGTTAGTAGTTTTAGTAGTAAAAAGTTAGATAAAGAAGTTAGGAGAAATAGATTTTAGAAGCTTGGAGTTAGGAGTTTTATTAGTCACAAGTTTAAGTAATTACAAATTTTAGGAGTTTCAGTAGTTAGAAGCCAGGAGTTTTAGTAGCTAGGACTTTTAGTAGATATGAGTAGGGTATTTTAAGAGTTAGGAGTTCTATTAGTTAGGAGTTTCAGTATTTAAGAGTTGTAATCAGGGGTTTAATTGTTTAGGTGTTAGGCATTAGGAGTTAGGAGAAAGGAGTTTTAGTGTTTCAGAGTTTCATTGTTAGGAGTTGCAGGAGTTTTAGTAGTTAATAGTTAGAAGTTACGAGTTCTATTACTCATGAGTTTTAGTAGTTAGAAGTTAGATAAAGGAGTTAGGAGAAAAGGCTTTTAGAAGCTTGGAGTTAGAAGTTTTATTAGTCACAAGTTTGAGCATTTACAAATTTTAGGGGTTTTAGTAGATAGGAGTTAGGTCTTCGAAGTTCTAGTATTTAGGAGCTCCAGTAGTTAGGAGTTAGGCTTGAGAGTTCTAGCAGTTATGAGTTACAGTAGTTTTGAGTTTAGCAGTTTAAGAGTTAGGCGTTATTATTTAGGGGAAAGAAGTTTTAGTAGATATGAATAAGGAGTTTGGAGTATTTGTAGCTAGGGGGTGGAAGTTTTAATAAGTAGGCGCTAGGACTTATAGTGGATTAAAGTTAGGAGTTTTAATAGTAAGGGGCTATGCGTTAGGAGTTATTAAGTATGCATTAGTATTTAGGAGTAAAAATTTAAGAGACAGGATTTAAGAGTTAGGAGTTAAAAAAGGAGTTTTAGCTGCTAGGAGTTACAAGTTTCATTAGCTAGGAGTTTCATTTGTTAGGAGCGTGATACTTTAAGGGGCGAGGGTCTTTCAAAGTAACATTTTCCATCTAAATTGCAATGGAAAAATCATCACGCGTTAAAACTTAGGAGCTACAATTTAAGAGTTATGATTTATGACTTTTAGCGATCAGGAGTTTCAGTAGTTAGGAGCCAGGCGTTTTAGTAGCTAGGACTTTTAGTAGATAGGAGTAGGGTGTTTTAAGAGTTATTAGTTCTAGTAGTTAGGAGTTTCAGTAGTTAAGATTTGTAGGCAGGAGTTTAATTGTTCAGGAGTTAGGAATTAGGAGTTAGGAGAAAGGAGTTTTAGTAGTTAGTAGTTAGAGGTTACGAGTTCTATTAGTTAGGAGTTTTAGTTGTTAGTAATTTCAGTAGTTAGAAGTTAGGTGAAAGGGCTTTTAGAAGCTTGGATTCAGGACTTTTATTAGTCACAAGTTTGAGTATTTACAAATTTTAGAAGTTTAAGTAGATAGGATTTAGGTCTTAGAATTTCTAGTAGTCAGTAGTTCAAGTAGTTAGGAGTTAGGCGTTAGGAGTTCTAGCAGTTATGAGTTACAGGAGTTAGAATTTTAAGAGTTTAGGAGTTATTTTTTTAGCAGAAAGGAGTTTCAGCAGATAAAAATTAGGAGTTTGGAGTTTTTGTAGTTAGGAGTTAGACCTTAGTAGTAACGAAAAAATAATTTTATCCGCTAGGTGTTAGGAACTAAGAGGATCTAATTTAAATCTAATTTCTATTAAAATCCAAATTTTTTCCATTTATGTGCCCAGAAATAAACTCTCAAGGGTGCCTTTATTCCCAATGAGGCTATACTAATGGCACACTTTATTTGTTTTAAACTGGGTTTTGCTAATAATCATTTCTAGCTAAGAGGGTTAACGAAGCGAGACGTGGGGTTCGAGTTGTTTCGACAATTCTCCGATTTTTTCGTCTCTCTCCTCGTTAGGTCAAACGCAGAGCCTTTTTTCACTCTCGAGTGGAATTTTTAATTAATCTACATCGATGAACTCAATTCTAATTATTTTCAAACTAAAATTCTGATTGCTTAATCGGACTCCAGATTTGCGGCGAACCGTGCAGAAATTGTTCATGCTAAAGGAATTTTTTTCGGTTCGCAATTATTATAATCCCGAAAAATTATTTCAACTGAAAGGCTTCTTTTATCTTGAAAAAATAAAAATATAAATAAATGAAGATAAAATATTGAAAGAAGTGATGTGAACAACTTTTATTCAAAATTTTGAAGGATTTCCCAATTTTCTAAAGATGTCAAATATATCAATGGATTTTAACGAATTTCAAAAAATATTAAGGATTTTATGCAATTTTGTTAGATTTCACAAAAATTTCACGGAAATTTAAATAATTTAAATAATTTTAGAGTTCTTCAAATAAAGCGAGGAACTGTAAGAAATTCCAAAGAATTTTAACAACATTTTAGGAACCTTAATAAAAATAAATAAATTTTAATTTATACTTAATTTAATTTTACTATTTTTAATTAATATTAATAATAATCTATTTAACCCTACATAATTTATACCTTAAAATTTAATTTAAATTTAAAATTAAATTAAATTTTTAGACAGTCTTCGCGATTCTAAGAATTTTAAGGTTTGTCGGCCACAAAAGGGATTTTACAATATTTAAACGATTTTATTGAATATGTAAGAGTTTTAAAGATTTCGAAGAGTTTTAACATTTTTTATAGAACTTTAATAAATAAGTATAGGTTAATTTTTTTTACTTAATTTTAAATGATTTATACTTAATTGAATGGATATTTACAATTTCTAGTCAACTTGCAGGAATAAATTAAATTTAATCCTTGAAATTGATTTTAACTATTTGAAAAGATATGAGGAAATTCTTTAATATAAATTGTTTGTACAAAAAAATTTTATTCATGAATTTAAAAAAACTGAATTTTAATTTTTCAAAGTTCTATTTTAAAAAGTGAGGAAAATTGGATTTTCAACTTTCAAGTTTTAATTCTTAACTGTCGAAATTTTAAATTCATAATACTTAACAGTAATAAATTAAATTTTTTCACATTTAAACCGCTAAAGAATTTTTTGTGCCAATTGCACTCTATTAAAAATTTTAATTTTCCTAAATCCATTTTCAACGTTGAAAATTAAAGAAAACATTATTCGTCAATGGCGGACCGTTTTCCTTGAATTTTTATTTGTTGAAAATTAAATAAAATTGAAAAATGAATTTTTAAGAGTTGAAAATTATACTGTTGGAAATTAAAGAAAATTTAAAAAATTTGAAAACTATCTAAATCGAAAACTATGTATTTTTTGTCGGAAGTTATTTTTTGGAATAAAAAGTCAACTATTACATTTTTGGTTGAGAATTTGTCTTGTATGATTAAAAATTGTATTATTTGTTTAAAATTTCATAGTTTTCCTAAAAATTTAAGGATTTTGTTAAAAAATCATTCTTTTTTATTTAATTTCGACTGTTTTGTGAAAAATTTCAAACTAAGCACATTACTTTTTTTACCAAATGAGGAGAATTTTGTACTAAAAATAATATATATATATATTTTTTATTGAAAAATTAAACAATGTATTCTATCATTTACACAAGTAGTAAAATTTTTAATTAAAAAATATTAATTTGCAACAAAAAATGTTTTTTTTTCAAGCAAAGAACAATTTTTAAAGCTAAAGGTTAAATTTTTATTTAAAAAAAAATTTCTTGTAAACCCAATTAATTTTTAAATCAAAAAAATAATTTTCCAACACAAAAATGGTTTGATTTTCTGTTTAAAAAATTTCAGTTGACTTTTTAGGATCAAAATATGAATTTTTAAACAAGAAATAAGTTTCTATGAAAAAAATTAAATTTTCATTCGAAAAAGAGAAATTTTTAAACCAAAAGGATAACTTTTTAACACAATTGTTGAGGTTTTTTCCAAACAGATGCATTTTTATTTAAACAAAAAAAATTGGTCTTAAAACAAATTAATTTTTATTTAACAAAAATAAATTTATTTTAAAACTTTTGAATTTTTATCTCAAAAAGATTTCAGTTGACTTTTTAAGGTCAAAATATAATTTTTTTGACAAAAAATAACTTTCGACGATAAAAGTTCAATTTTCAATAAAAAAGAAGAATATTTTTAACAAAAATGACTAATTTTTAACAAAATAATTGCCTTTTTATCCAAAAAAGATAACATTTTTACTGCAACAGATTAGACTTTTTAATAAGAAACGAAAACTTTTTTTTAAAAGTTGAACTTTCATCCAGAGAAAGTTTCTCTTTTTTTCAACAACAAAATATAAATTTTTAAGAAAAAGTAAAAATTCTAAAATTTTGAAAAAAACAGGAGCATCTTTAATCAAGAAATATGAAACTTCTAGAAAAAAAGATGAATTTTTAAATTAAAAAAATATAAAAAAAAGTTTAATTTTTATCTAAGAAAGGTTTCAGATCTTTTCTCAGCACCAAAATATTTAATTTGAACAAAAAGAATTTTTAATAAAAAAGTATGAATTTTTAACAAGATTGTTGAATTTTTAATCAAACAGTTGCATTTTTATACAACTAGGAGTCTTTTATTGCTAAAGCAGGTGAATTTAAAAATTTAAATTAAAATTTCATTTAAATTAAATAAATTTTAAAAATTTTAAAAGTAAAAAAATTAAAATTTTTATTAAAAAAAATAATCAAAATTCTTGTAAAAGAGTTGACTTCTCAAATCCAAAACACAAATTTTCAAAAATAGAATCGAATTTTTATAACAAAAGATTTTAATGTGCTTTCAACATAAAAATATTAATTTTAAACAAAAAATCAACTTTTCAAGAAAAAGTTGAAGTTTCATTAAAACAGTTGCATCTTTATCCGAGAAAGATGCAATATTTTCTCTAAAAAAAATGAACTTTTAAATCAAAAAGAACAATTTTCGAAAAAAATTTGTTGACATCCAAGAAAGATTTCAGATTTCTTTTTTATACCAAAAATGAACTTTAAACAAAAGGTTAATGTTTTGCAAAAAGAATTGAATTTTTCAGCCAAAAAAATTTTTATTCTCTTAAAGCAAATGAATTTTTATATAAAAGAAACATTTTTTCAGTAGCTGAATTTTTATCCAAAACAGATTCCATTTTACTTCTCAAGGTCAACATAGAAATTTTGTAATAAAAAATTAGTTTTTGCAAAAAAATGGTATTTTTAATAAAAAAAAACAAAGTTTTTTCACTAAAAAAATTAATTTTTAACAAAAAAGTTGAATGCCCTACCAAACAGTTGCATTTTGATCAAAGAAAGATGAAATTTCTACTATTAATTTAAATTAATTTTTCATCTAAAAAACATTTCAGTTTATTTTCAAACAACAAAGTATAAATTTTTCAAAAAAATGTAAATTTTCTACGAAATAGTTCAATTTTCAACACAACAATATAATTTTCAACCAACTAATATGACTTTTTAACAAAATAGTTACATTTTTATCCAACAGTTACATTTTTGTTTAAAAAAGATAAAATTCCTGTTAAGACATATGAATATTTAATTTGAAACAAAAGTAAATTTTCTCGAACATTTTTTTTATCAACTGAATTTTTATCCAAAAAAGATTTCAGTTGACTTTTCAAGGTTAACGTAGAAATTTTGTAATAAAAAATAAGTTTCTGCGAAAGACATTGTGTTTTTAATCCAAAAAAAAACGAAGTTTTTTTCACTAAAAAAATGAATTTTTAAAAAAATAGTTGAATTCTCTACCAAACAGTTGCATATTTGTTAAAAAGATAAAATTTTTCTTAAGACATATGAATTTTTAATTTTAAACAAAAGCTAATTGTTTGAAGAGATAGATGAATTTTTATCTGGAAAAAATTCCAGTTCTTTATTTAACACCATATAATATAAAATTTAAACAACAAGTAAATTTTCTCGAACATTTTTTTAGTAGCAGAATTTTTATCTAAAAAATATTCCAGTTGACTTCTCAAGGTAAATGTAGAAGTTTTGTAATAAAAAATAAGTTTCTGCGAAAAAATTGCATTTTGAATCCAATAACAGGAAATTTTTTTCACTAAAAAAATAAATTTTTAACAAAATAGTTGAATGCTCTATCAAACAGTTGCATTTTTTTCCAAGAAAAATGAAATTTATACTAAAACAGATAAATTTTTAATAATAAAGGATCAATTTTTTTGTAAGTGAAACTTTCATCTAAAAAATATTTCAGTTCATTTTTCAACAAAAAAATATAAATTTAAAAAAAAATTTAAATTTTCTACGAAATAGTTTAATTTTTAACAAAACATTATAATTTTCAACCAACGCATAGGACTTCTTAACAAAATAATCCCATTTTTATCCAACAGTTGCATTTTTGTCTTTTTAGTTTTAAACAAAAAATAATTGCTCAAAAAGATAGGTGAATTTTCATCTGGAAAAAATTTCATTTCTGTTTTTAACACCATATAATATTAAATTTAAACAAAAAGTAAGTTTTCTACGAAAAAGATAAATTTTCAAAAGAACGAAAGAATTTTCAACCAATTAGTTGTATTTTTACCCAAGAAAAAACCTAAACAGATCAGTTGAAAAAAAAGTTAAATTTTCATCCAAAGAAGATTTCAGTTTACTTTCCAACGCCAAAATAAGAATAATAAAGAACAATTTAATTTTTCGCTTAATAGTATTGTATATTTAATGCAAAAACACGATGTTTTTTTCACTAAAAAAATTAATTTTTAACAAAATAGTTTAATGCTCTTTACCAAACAGTTGCATTTTTATCTCAGACAGATGATTTTTATACTAAAGCAGATGAATTTTTAATAAAAAAGGATACATTTTTCTTAAGTCAAACTTTCATCTAAAAAATATTTCAGTTTATTTTTTAACAACAAAATGTAAATTTTTCAAAAAAATTTAAATTTCCTACAAAATAGTTCAATTTTCAGCACAACAATATAATTCTCTTCCAACGAATATGAATTTTTAACAAAATAGTTCCATTTTTATCTAACAGTTGCATTTTTGTTTAAAAAAGATAAAATATCTGTTAAGATATATGAATATTTAATTTTAAACAAAAAGTGAATTTTCTCGAATATTTTTTTTTGTCGAATGAATTTTTATCCAGAAAAGGTTTCAGTTGACTTCTCAAGATTAACGTAGAAATTTTGTAATAAAGAATAAGTTTCTGCAAAAAAAAATTGTATTTTTAATCCAAAAACACGATTTTTTTTCACTAAAAAAATGAATTTTTAAACAAATAGTTCAATTCTCCACCAGACTGTTGCATTTTTGTTTAAAAAAGTTGTTTAAAATTCCAGTTCTTTTTTTAACACCATATAATATTAAATTTAAACAAATAGTAAATTTTCTACGAACATAGAATGATGCTTTTTAGTTTGCAATTTATCTCTTTAGTTTCAAAATTTAACTAGTAGGTTAAAAATTTAGTTATTTTGTGGAAAATTCAAGTATTTTATTAAAAAGGTATCTTTTGCAGTAAAAAATGAATTTTTGTTTAAAATAAATTAGTAAATTTTGGAAACTTTCAGAAAATGAAAATTTCACGACGGCAGATGAATTTTTAATGTAAAAATATAAATTTTAAAAAATAGTTACATTTATAAAAAAAATTTAAACAAAAATTACAAATTTTCAAAAAATTAAGATTTTTCAATAAAGATAGAAATAAAAGTTTTTTTTAAATTGTTTAACCTTTGAATGAAAAGAAGAGTTTTCCCTTAAAAAATGAAATTTTCAAAAAAAATGAATTCAGCAAAAAATTAATCTTTCACAAAACTAGTGCATTTTTATCCAACAAAAAAGAAATTTTAATCAAGAATATGATTTTTTACCAAAAGAGGAGAATTTCCAACAAAAAAATCAATATTTAAAAAAATTAAAAAGTTACATTGTCGGCCAAAAAATAAATTTTAAACCAAAAATGGCTTTTCGACTAAATATTAAAATTTTGAATCAAAGACTGTAATAAAAAAAATAAATTTTAAACAATGCAGTTTAAATTTTACATAAGTAGTTCAATTTTCTAGTATAAAAGATTAATTTACAACGAAATAATTGAGCTTTCAATTAAAGAGATAAATATTCAACTAAAAATATAAATTAAAAAAAAATAAATTTATAAAAAAATAAAACTTACATCACAATTGTTTAACCTTCAAACTAACAGAAGAAGTTTCCCTAAAAAAATTGAATTTTCAAACAGAAAATATGAATTTGGCAAAAAATTAATTTTCCACAAAACTAGTGCAATTTTACCCAACAAAAATAAAATTTCAACCAAGAAAATTATTTAATTATTTTAAGAAAAAATTTAAAAATTACATTTTCGGCCGAAAAATTAATTTTAAACCAAAAAACGCTTTTTCACTAAACAGTTAAATTTCCAACCAAAGACCAGCCTTTAAGAAAAAATAAATAAATTTTAAACAATGTAGTTTAACTTTTACCTAAATAGTTAAATTTTCAATCAAAGAGATAAAATTTTACCTAAAAATATAAATCTTTAAAAAAATTTTTTTTAGAAAAGTGATTTAAACAAAATTTTCCAATAAACTAGTTAAATAATTAGGCAAGGAATAATAATTTCTAACTAAAAATGTGCATTTTTATAAAAAAATTACATTTCTACTGAAAAAGATGAATTTTTAAATCAAAATGATCAATTATTTTCTTTTAAATTTACATTTTTAGTTGAAAATTTATCCTATTGGTTGAAAGTTTAACTATTTTGTTAGAAATTAATTTTTTTAAATTGAAAATTCAACTACTTGGCTAATAGTTAAAATAAATTGTTGAAAATGCATTTTTTTATTTGAGGTTTATGGATTTGGTTAAAAATGCAACAGTTTAGTGGCCTTTTTGATTTTTTTTTTGAAAAGCCTTTTTTGATTTAAAATTAATTTTTTGATGGAAAATGTAGTTTTACCATTTTTTTAATATTGTTTTTTTTTGTTAAAAATTCTACTTTTTTAATATTAA
>JAAAKG020136889.1:0-13063 GCA_010014905.2 Druon quercuslanigerum
TGTTTCTAAACACAGGATCAAATGATTCCTGCACTCCTAATGGTACATTACAGTTCCATATTCTTTTCCGTGTAGCCCTCTATGTAGGGCAAGTGACATCCTCGACTCTCAAGTGGTTTATCGTCCTGGACGTTCACGATTACACAATGATTACTATGAAACCGGAAATTTCTTTGAAGTTGAACCGTTCCTTTTCTTTGGATTATCCGACAAAAATAAATAAAGAAAAGAATCTGAATCTATTTTGGGGTATTTTATAAACTATGTCATACTGCCAGGTGCGGAGGGAAGAGTTAACAGGTTTTGTGACGATTTATGATGAAGCAGGAAAGGGTGAACGGGGCGTAGACTACTTGCGTCAATTGACCTGTCTCTAATCCCTGGTTTTAAAAAAGATTCTCTAATCCTACGGCTCACTTCCGCTAAACCTTATACCTATTGTAAAATTAAATAAATAATTAAATTAAAATCAAATTAAATAAATAAACCCAAGACTTCAAATTGAATGGAAAATTCCAAACAGTGCCGTATATATTTTAAAAGAAAAATTCGAGAATTTTTAGGGGTCCAGTAGATTTGGGCATGTAAAGACTGCAATACTATATACCGGTCGACAAACGCCTGTGAATCATTTAACTCGCGATTTAATTCATGTTTTTATTACTCGCAACCGAATATCTACATATTTATAGAGACTTTATTAGTCTTCCAATCTGAAATATACGCAAAAATCAATTCCGTAAAGAAAGGAATAATGAAACAGCCGTGACCTGACGTGCTAAAAAAGCAAGCTTTCGTTAATTTGAAAATTTTGAATTGAACTCTGATGCAATTACGCAAAAGGAATCTGTAATTTCCTTATGTTACGGTTTTCTCCCCGTACCAAAATAATATAATAAAAATTTTAACCAAATTGCCCAACGTGACGGCAATTCGTCTGTTTTTTAAGTAGGCATAAAAAATAGCGTAAATTTCAATGTTTTATTAAATTTTAGGCAATATCCGAAATTATCAACGTTTTGTAATGTTCCTATAGGCTGATTTTAAACCTGTTTTCCACAGCTTACAAGCGTACGACAGGCTTTTTTTCGATATATTCTCATAAGCTGTGTACAGAGAATGGGCAATTTTTTCAAATCTTCGTTTAAACTTTAAATTCTTGCACTGTGATAGAAAAATTTTGTATATATATTTTTATGAGCTATGTACAAAATATAGTGAAATTTTTTAAAACTTTTTTATTAGAATTTAAGTTCTTGCACTGTGCCAAGAATTTTTTTTAGATATATTCTCATATGCAGCGTAAAAGTGTTTATATATTGTATAAAAATGTAAATCTCATGAATATTATTTTTCTGAAGGTGGATAAGAACGTTGGATAATTTTTATCCGGTTCATAATAAAAATTATCTGCCGTCGGATAATTGTAGTTTTCAATTCTTTGCGGTGTTGGACGTCTGGGATTTACTGCGAAATAATGTAGATGGACGAACACAAATATTCTTGTGTTATTATTGATCTGTCTTATTTTTCCATCTTCCTAATAAGAATCTGTAGTTCACTCCTTAATTTACAACCTCAGTCTATTATAAGGAGCCCCCTCATCGTCGAGCTTCTAATCCTCCTAATTCGTCCCTTGCAGAGTTTTAGCGCAAGTAAGCTATGGCTCTCTACCTACCTGAGGGGGATTGGTGTAAGTAGCCCCCTTCGGGGTGAACGTCTTATGTGAAACATCAAAATTATTGATTTTATTTCCCAAATAATGCATCTAAATACAGATTTCACGCTTTTATAATATTCTTCTCTTTTACAGTTTTTAAAATAATTCATACATTTTCATCCTGATAAGAAGGTATTAGAGTTATGTAAAATTTAACTTGGTCAGTTACCATAAATCTCCACATTTTGAGACCCTCTGAGTTAGATAAAAACGATTTTCAAGGAGGTGCTTGTCTGTCCTGTCTGTCTGTAGTCTGCATATGTTTATCTGTTTGTTTCTAGTCTGCAAGCATGATAACTTTCGAAAGGCATATTAGATACGAAAAATATTTTAGATGATGAATCGTACAAAGCTCTACAAACTGACTGCAGATGATTTTTTCAACACAAATAATTTCTTTTTTAATTGTAATAACGCACAAGTTTTTGTTGAAGAATTAATTGAAAACACATTAAAATTCACGTTCTAGATATGTGTATTTTAAGAATAAAAGCACAATGGTTACAAAAAGTATGAAATAAGCTTCATTGCGTGGCTAGTGTATGAAAAATAATGTTTTTCTGTATTGACTCTACTAAATGTTTATTAGATCACAGTGTATTGGTGTGTATGTGAAAAAGCCACTTAATAACAGTATATATATATATAAAACTGAATATCACTCAATTGAAAGATGCATGAAGCTCTGCCGAAACTGTTTACGGTCGTGGGTGTCTAGCTTGACGGCTCGCACTGAACTAAAAAAAAATCGAACTGAAATATTTACCTTTCGGTGATTGTCCCTTACAGTTGACAGAAGTCCGCATCGAACTGCAGCCTAGATTTTCTCAAGAATTCTGGATGCTGAATTTCTCCGTTGCTATTGTGTTTGTAGATGTACATATTGTCAACGTATTCAAACATCCTTGCTCAACGACAATATTGCATTATTGTACCTTCAGTCCGCATTCCTGGGCCATAAACTTTCATTTAATTTTGTTTAGAGGTTTTGTGAGCATATCCGCGATTATTTCTTTTGTTGACAATAAATAAAGTTGAGTATTTCTTTCTCCTTCAGATCCTTAACGAAATTAACTTTTTTGTCTATGTGCTTCGTTCTATGGCTAAACTTTTTGTTACAAATCATCTTTAAACAGCTTTGGTTGTCCTCATAGATGACTATTTCCTCCTGTTTTTTACACGTGAAATCCTCCAGAAATATGTGAATCCATAAGGCTTCTTGGCATGCTTGGGTTAACGCAATATATTCAGCCACTGTCGATGAGGGAGCTACGCATGGCTCCTTGCAACGTCCCCAGCTGGGGTATAGCCCAAATGAGCGCCAGCTACCTGGATTACCTTCCCTTTCCATGGGGACCCTTACTCCTCACGCATACTAATTACCTCTCTCGGCGCGCTCCGTCGTCGGGTTTTCCAGAGCCCGGGGCTATTGTCGCTAATGACCCTGTATCACCTCTTTATATTTGGACGGAACTTTTGATTATTGTCCTCCTTTCATCACGCAAATATTCACGTTGCACGGCTATTTCAATGGTCATTACATCCCTCTAGCTTTTGCCTATTAAAAGGACTTTTCGACATCTTGTATTGATGGAATCTAATTTTTGTCTGTCAATGAGAAATAACATACCCCTGGACTCGTGACAGCCCATAGATTCCGGAAAAATGACTTCCAAATAGCTTCCACCATTTTTTTCAAATTTTGAGTCGATAAATTGGAAGGGTAGTCAGAGGTTCTTTAGGGTCGTTAGCGACAATAGACCCCGCGCTCCGGGAGACAAGGCGAGTAAGCGTGCCGAGGGAAGTGTGAGGGGTAGGGGTCCCACTGGAAGGGGAAGGTAACCCAGGTAGCTCGCGCTCGTTTGGTCATCGCCCCCCAGCTGATCGTGACATTTAAAAACTTGAATAGGTAGACACTGTTGGATTTTCTGTCTATTGCGGTTCTCCGCCCAGTCTGCATCTGCGTAGCCAATTAAATCTATTTCTTCGCCATAGTGACCTACTGCCAGCTCGTAATCCCTGGCCTCCTTCAGGTATAGGCAAATCCTTTCCTCCTCCGTTCAGACTGCGGTTGTGGTTTGCCTATTGTATTGACTAAGTATTGTTACACTTGCCGCAATATCCGGTCGCGCGTTTACTGCTATGCATAACAAAGAAACAATAAGCTTTTGGTATTCTTCACTGTTGTCCATTGAAGGTTGCCTCTGCCTGTTCTTCAGATATCCCGTATCCAAAGGTATACTTGACGGTTTGGCTTCCTCTAATCCAAATCTATTTAAAATATTCTCGATGATATTTTTCTTGTTTGATGCAATAAAATCCTCCATTTTTTCTTATTTCGATGCCAAGATATCTTTTCAAAATTCATAGATCCAATAAGTTGAAGTTGGTTTTTAAAAAATCAGCTGTTTCATCGATTGCTTTCATTTTTCTTGAAGCAATCAGAAAACCGTCCATGTGAGCAATAATACAAAATTTCATCTTTTTTAATTTTCTTCACACAGAGACACGGATCTACTTTACTTTGCAAAAAATCATGGTTCTTTAAAATACTATTTAGCTTTTCCTACAAAGTTATTGCTGCGCATTTTAGTTCATAGAACCTTTTTTCAGTTAGCATACTAGTCCTTCCTCTTCTGCTTTCTGGTATCCTTCTGGCTGTGTCATATAGATAGTTTTTTTTCCATTAACCATTGAAGAAAGCTGTTTTGGCATCGGAATGTTTAATAACGAGATCCCTTATACATGAAAATGCAGTCCGTACCATATTTTTGAGAGAAACCTCTTGCTACAAGCCTCGCTTTGTACCTGTCAACCGTTCCATCGGCGTTCTGCTTGGGTTTAAAGACTCATTGCTTACCACGGAGTGCCCTGCATTATTTTGCTGATTATGATTATTATTTCCAGCACTAGACTCGTCAGATGTTTCCTCTTCTTCGCTGCAATCTTGAAATATCTCGGCATTCTTTTAGGGTAGACAAACTTTTTCATGCTCTGAATTGTTTTGAACTTGATGGTCCAACTTGTCGAGAAAGATGACGTCTCGAATAATTTGTATCCTATCAGATCTTTTGTCATTCAATCGAAACGCTTTTGACTGTTTCGAGCATTCAATGAATATTAATTTCTCTGCATATTCTCTGCGAATATGCAGCTGTATACTGCACTTTAATTCCTTTCTCCTTTAAATAGTCCTATAAGGCTGTATTTAAATACACACTTCCTCGATCTGATCTTATACACTTTCGTGTTTTGTTGAACTGCGTCTTAGTCATTATTATGAATTGCCTAATAAAAGTACTTGCCTCATCCTTCGTTTCCAAAATATGTACTACCGTAAATCTAGAGTGAACGTCTGTGATTGTCATGACGCATCTGTTTCTTCCAGGAGTTACTGTTTGCATTGGATTATGTCGAGAATAGCGGCTATGCCCAACCAACATTTTCACCTGATAAGGTTACCCCCACCACTGCATTCAGCTAGTTACCCCTCGCTTGCTTTTTCTTGTCTGAGATTATATTTTAGAAGACTAGCGCACCTAAGATACTTAAGCTAGACATTGTAAACAGACATCGTAAATTTCATTTCCCGCATTCCCCACAATAAAATTAAGCTGTTCTGTTGTAAGTTCAAGTTTATTTATAGATTTACTTCCTTTTTTTAACTTATACTTTGATATTAAAAAATCAAACTGCATTTTTTTGAATAAGAATTCAACTATTTCGCTTTTAATTTGTCTGCTTAATTTGAAAACTCATCTAGTTTCGTAGAAATTGAATTCTCTGATTAAATATTCAACTTTATTTGTGTAATATTCTTATTGTTAGTTCAAAAATTCGTTACTTTTGGTAGAAAGTTCCTATTCAAATTGATTTTGTGTTTTGGTTTAAACTTAATCTTCTTGGATAAAAATTCAATTTTGTATGTCAAAATTAATTTGGTTGCAAATTTAAATATTTTTAGTTGAAAAGTTTTTTTTTTCAAAAATTGATTTTTAAACTTAAAATTCAACTATTTCATTTCTTTTTGCGCTTTTTTTGAATTGAGAATTCCATTATATGGTTAAAAATTCGTGTATTAAAAAGTCTTGATTCTTTGTAGAAGAGTATTCTTCTTGGTGGAAACTTCACATAAATAGTTATATTCAACTAATTGGTTAAAATTTAATACTATAACTATTATATATATATATTTTTTTTGAATTGAAAATTTATATTTTTAAGTAAAAAATTGAAACTTTTTGTATAAATCCCGCCATTATTTTAAAAAGTATTAAAAAAAAGATTTGAACAGATTTCCAAAATTGTATAAAAAATAATCTGGAAGATTTTCAAACATTTTTAAAATTGGGCATGTTTTATTAAAAATGGTAGGAAAAAGTCGAATCATTTTTAACAATAATCAGAAGTATTGAAAGAATTTTGAAAATAATTCAAAGTCGAAAAGATTCCAAATAATTAAAAGTAAAATTATATACGACAATTTCATTAAAATTCCTATGAAAATTTGAAATGTTTTTATACCTTAGAGAATTAATTTTTAGAGAATATTTAAGAAGATTTTAAAAGATTTCAAAAATCTTAAACAAAAATTAGAAACTTTTAAGTTATTTTTTTTGCAAGATCGATTAAGAGTTTTATAAAAAATTCAAATAAATTTAAGAGATATTTTGAAGTTAAAAATTTCAGAAATTTCTTCAATGATTTCTTCGTTTTAAAAATTATTTTTGACATGATACTCAAAAAGAGTTTAAAACTAAAATAAATTTGGAAGAATAAATAAAAGGTAAACAATTGTTACTTTAGAAAAAATTCGATTAGTTTAAAAGATATTTTGTAGCTTAGGAGAGATTCTCAAAATCTAATAAGTTTTATGTCGACGGTACTTTTGTCTATTGTACCATGCTTTTTAAACAACTTTTTAGTATGCATGGTTACCTCAATTTCCATTATATCCCTCTTGCAGTTTGCTTACTTAAAGATAAATGCGAAAGGATGTTCTCAACTCTTTTTTAATTAGGCCGTGATAAAGGCTGTCTTTTAAATCCCGAAGAAATTATAGTGGGGTTTGAACTCGGTATCCACAACGCCATAAAAAAAGTTTTTCCCACTGCTCGAATTATCGGATGTCGATTCCATCTTTCGCAATCGTGGTATCGGAAAATTCAGAACTTAGGTCTGACAGTAGATTATAAAAACAAAGATTGAAAAATTGGGCAATCATTAAGCGTTTGTTTCGGCCTAATCTTTCTTCATTCCACGGAAGTAAAACATTACCTTGCATTTGATTTACTTCCAATTATTCCACTTGACAATAGACCAATTAAATTTGCGGAATATTTAGTCACAACCTATTTAAGCAATAAGGCGCTGTTTCCGCCAAAAATCTGGGCCGAAAAAACCGCTGAATTAAGAAGAACAACGAACGACTGTCTGTATTTCCAATCTCACTTCAAGAGATATTTTATACACCCGCATCCTTCAATCTCATATTTCGTTCGTTCTCTTCTCACAGCCCAAAATCTAACGGACATAAAATCTAACAGCATCGATAACCCCCCAAAAAAACTCTGAATTCGGATTCGAAAAAGAAGCGAAATTCATGTGAATTCACAATTATTATCTTTTGCAGAAGTAATTTTTTTACAGCTTTTTTCAGCTCTTTTCAGGGCTATCAAATAAAATATTTCTAACGTCGGAATAATTCTGATTGGTTTAAAATATGAATGCAAAAAAAATAATGTGCTACTATTTACACATATATGTCTCCTGTCTCCCTATTCTAACCTACCTAAACTTTTTTGAATAAAAGCTCTGGTTTTTTAGTTATGAACAAATAACAAATAAACAATATAGAAAATAAATAATTAAACAATCTTCCTTTTTGTAAATACATTTTGCGGAAATTAAACAGGTATTTGAAATATTCTTCCAATTTTCTATATGAATCATATTACGAATGTGATTTTTTCTTGACGTGGTTACTGAGAACTATAAACTGTTAACTTGATTGTATTATAAACCCAATAGAATTTTAAAGCGTACCGAAATTTGACGATATTAGACAAAACTCCGACTTTGTAGCATTATTCTAACAGAATATTATTATAAATAATAAATTGTTTAAATCATTATGGTTGTTAACTTGATTTAATAATTAAAAATTAATAGCTTTTGGTAACTATTTGTAACTATTTTATTAACAATTGAACTACTTTACGGAAAGTTCATCTTTTGATTCAAAATGCAAATAACAGTTTGGTTGAAGATTTACCTGCTTTGAGTGAGGATTTAACTTTTTTTATAATTAATTGGTACTTTTTTATTCTATTCAACTGCTTTTGATTTATATTAATAATATTTTCTTGCTTAAAATATCAGATATTACATTTTTTGTCGAGAAGTCATCTTTTTTCGTTAAAAAGTTCAAATACTTCTTTGAAAATTGAACTACTTATTTGATTAATAAAGAAAAGTAAGATTTCACCCTACTCCAGATTCTAACGTTATTATTAAATGCCATGTGGTGAGGTTAACAATTATACGGATTCTAAAAAGAGGAAATTTTAGTTAAAAAGTAAATTATCCCAAAATTAAACGAACATTCATGTAAAAAAGAAAAAATTTCAACTTCAAATAGGATAGATAAATTTGCAGTCAAAAATTTACTTTCCAATTGAAAATCAAAAATTCAACCAAAGAGTAATTTTTTACGAAAAAAATGAATTTATACCCAAATTATTTTTTTATCAAAAAGACGAATTTTCAAGAAAATACATGAATTGCTGCAAATATTTCTAAAAATATTATCTGTTTTTGATAATATTTGTTAAAATATAACAATTTATATTTTCATAAGCAAATTAAATGAATAAATTTGATGTTTTGGAAAATCAAGTACAACGAATTCGTTCCTTTCATGCAAACATCTTGATATTCAGGTGGATTATTCTTTTTTTTACGGGAGTTTTCATCAGTTTGATGATTGGATTTTAATTTGGATAATTTGGATTTTAATCTGATTAAATTTTACTCGCAGATCATAATAAAAATGTATTAATAAATATTTTTATGAACAAATAAAAATAGTTAAGTATTAATTATAAAATATTCCATGAATTTCCACTGAGTGAACTTTAGCACGCATTGCTAAAAATTTGTGTTCGTTTATCTAAACTGTTCAGACACGTTTAAATTGTTATATAATACAATAATATTAAAATATCAATTTTTAAATTAGTACCGTGTAAATTTTATAAATATTTCTAGTCAAATTATTACAGATTGATCAATCAAAAATTACAGTCGAATCTCAATTTTAAGACGTTAAAAATGGTTAAATTTGTGAAGTTTTCAATTTCCAGTTTAAAGGTCTTCAAAATAATAAATTTAAATTCTCAGCCTTGCAAAGAAGCATAATATACAGGGTGTCCCGCGAGTACTGTAGTTAATTTTGTGGGAAATTATTTAGATATTTCGTTACTTTTATTACAACCTGTATATAACTGAATATCACTGAACTGAAAGATGCACGAAATTCTGCCGAAACTGTTTACGCCCGCGGGTGTTTAGCTTAACGGATCACACCGAACTGAACGGGTCTTACTTCATTCAGGTAATTGTCCTTAAAGTTGACAGAAGTCTGCATCGAACTTCAGGCTGGATTTTCTCAAGAATCCTGGATGCTTGAAAATGAACATTCTTGGTTGACAATTTATTTCTTTTAGTAGATAATTAATTTTTGTTTTGTTGGATATTCAAATGTCTTATAAAATATTCGTCCTTGTGTTTTGAAGACTCAACTACACTCAACTTCCAGTTAAGTCAAAACATTTGTAATGAAAACAGCTCGGTTACGTTAAATTCTCCTTAACCCCACCAATGTCTATTGGGGCAGAGAAGATGAAGGAGTGCGCTTTATTCGTGTGCCGTGTGTATCTGAGTCTGTGCTGCTAAGTGTCACGTGTTGCTAAGAGGAGAGGATGTGAAATGTGAAATGTGAAATAACTGGGCGGTGCGTTTTGATATATCTGATCGTTGCCATACCTGATCTTTAACTTGACTGGAAGTTGAGCGTATTTGTTCGAAAATGCATCTGTTTTTGGTTGAAAATTAATTTTTTTCTTACATCGTTAAAAGATTTCTAGAGAAAAATAGTAACTTTTAGATGACGTGAAACCTCCCCTTTACATTTCACAATACAGATCTATCATGGATAAAAATGTGTTCTTTCATGTTTGAAAATTATTAGAATTGAATTATTCTTATTAAATATCAACAGTTCCGAAGCTCAAAGATTCTTCACTATAATAAATAATAATTGTATTAATGTAAATAAACGACAATTCAGAAAGGTTACGTGTGAATTATCTCAAACCGTGAAATTCTGAAACATTTTTTGGTTAAAGTAAAAAATTTAATACGAGCCTGATCGTATATCACGCGCGGGACACTTTGAAGGGGATGTTCAAAATAACAGGGTGTCACGTAGACGTGGAATAAGGTGAGGAATATTATTGGAAATGCATTTATTTCGCGTCATCGGATGCCTCCATCTGCGAAAAGTGTTTTGCCAAGCACAAATGATTGTGAATGAAGTATAATCGCGACGAAATTGCCCGAGGCAATCTTGTAGAAAATAATGTTGACGAAATTTGTGTGCTTGATTCCAACTTTAACTTTTATTATACTTTAAGAAAGGGAAATATTTCTCTTAAACGCTATTAGGACTAAAAACAGGTATTTGCAAAAAAATTTAATTATACTTTAAAAAATAGCAATATTGAATTAATGACGGTATTACTTACGAATAAAAGTTCATTTTCTATGACAAAAAGTAAGGGAAGATAAAAATTTGTTATTTAAGAAATTTTGTTGTTGAAAAACTTACTTTCATATTGCTTCCAAATTGTTTTTCATTATTGCGATTTAAATCAATGATGGTATGGTCTGGAGGGGGAAACTATCTACAGTTTTTGGCTAGAAATTGGCCAGTTGAAAAAATTGTACAAATTATTACAAATAGAATAAATTATTGATTTTTATCTTATTGTGCTTTGTTGTAATTTATTTTATATTATTGTAAACGTATATTTCCACCAGCAATTTTTTGTCAATTTCTTATAAAATACTAGTTCCCTCTCATCCAACCACTAAGAAATGTGAGGATCTTTTATTACTTCCTCATAAACTTCTTACCTTTTTCTTCTACTCAAGAAATTTTGTACTTAGTTTCATTCTAGTAACACATCTTAAAGAGTTTTTTCCCTTATCTTCAGAATCCTCACTACGTATAGTCCACTTCAAAAATAAATTTTTTTTAATAGCTGCAATAACTAGGTAATTCCAATGATCACGGACAGATATTAATCTTTAAAAAATTCTTGACAATTCTGTTTGCTAGAGTTCCTTTAAAATTAAAATGATTTGGGAATAAATTTGATTACAAAAATAATAAGTGTAACATATTCAAAAATATTTTGTTGAAAAAATGTCAACAAAACAAATCTGCAATTTCTTTTTTTAAAACATTTTTATTGCGTAGTTGTCTTTTCGTACGGGCTGCCGAATACGTACATAGTGGCGTGATTTATTGCACCCCCCCCCCCCAAGTAACCCCTTTCTAGTTTATAAGCATTGTTAAAAAAACAATGGAACTTAAAAATTGAAGATCAAAAATAAATCAAACTTTTTTCAAAATCAGGATTATTTTTTAAAGAAACCAACCTAAGATATCGTTTCAGTAAAGAAATAACCCTTAATCTCAAATAAGTTTAATTTTCTTTAAACTTGTTTAATCCTTAATAATAATTCCTTATCAGCCTTCAAAATTAGATACTAATTAATTGTTTTTTAGAAATTTAAAGTAATAACCTATAACATTGTGCAATTTTAAATTTTAAATCTCCAAACCTGTAAAGTTAAAATGTAATCCCGAAAAGATTTAATAATCGTAAGGAAACATTGAACACTGTACGTTTTAAATTATTTTAATATGCACAATAAGACTAAAATTACAAAATTATACATTTAGGAATTTTTAACGTTCCTTTTTCAGCATTTAAAAATTAAGAACCTTATATATCCCAATATTATTGAACTCAAGATTTTGAAGCTGAATCTGGGAATTATAAGGTTTTGAAAGACGATTCAAAATGTTAACAGGTGTCTATTATATTATAAAATATCACGAGACTAAGTCATCAAGGATATTAACTTAGATGTTTCTGCTAATCTGAAAAGACTTCTTAGCGTACTTGGGAAAAAAAATAATTCGGATTGAAATTGTTTATTTAACAGTATAGATATTTACAGGTTTAGTTATTCCTCTCTCTTTAGGGAAAATTTACCATTCTTATTTTATTATACATTTTATTATTTATTATTCATTTATTATACATTATTTATACATGTTATTCTTTGAAAGATTCTCTGCAATTCTCTTCGGGTGGGGTTTATTAAAAAATAATAACTTACAAATCACTGTTATTTTTGTTATGAACCATGATGGTTTGAATTTTGATTAACACCGCCCAAACAGAATTGTATCAAATCCTTCAAATAATAAAAGGTGTCCGTTATTATTAGCAATAAATAAGAATTGTAACTTTTCCGTAAAGAAAAAGCAAAAACAAAAACTCTACATAACTACTGTCAAATAAACAATTTCCGCTTGAATTTGTTTTCTAAAGTACGTTTATAAGCCTCCGTTAAGTTTTGCAGAAATTAATAATAGAAATTAATAATATTTAAAATCTATCTTTGCTAATTTTATAAATCATTCTGAAGAGTGGCAACTTTGAGATTGATTGTACGTAGTCTCTACCATTAGAAAATAATCAGTTTGAAATTATGCATCACGCTTTGTAAAATACACTCATTTTAATCTAAAATTCGAAATTAATAACCTTAAAAGCAATAATAAAACATTTCCATGCTAGGAGAACAGCTTTATATTGAAAACAATTTTATAGAAGATATTAAACTGACGTAGGGGAAATCAGTAGAACGTGGATGGAAAAACTTTTGAAGACATAAAATTGATAAATGATTAACAAAAGTGGAACAAGAGGAGAAAGTATTATATACCAAATTAAATCTGGAACATTCAGTTCAAAGATAGCAGCAATGTCATCCCATGAACTTGCTTATTTACCTCAAAGTTGATACCCAAGCCTAACCTGTCAACAATTTATTCACCTCGTACCGAATGAAACTTCTTATCAGACCCCTTAAACTGCAATGCACCGTGGCGTGTATCGTATAGACTAGAGATCCTTTAAGGAGAGTTGAGACAGATTTCTCCCACCACCGAACTTTTATATAACCGGAATCGGAAGTTAC